>CM053789.1:607023572-607238572 GCA_028749045.1 Cupressus sempervirens
TCCTATTGTGCTTGTACTTCTTGATAGATTATGTCAAATGTGCATAGCATTGAAAGTTGTCTGAACTCTAGCTAATTCCTCAAACTGTCTCATTTCTACTTCTGTAGATTCTAATCTTCCAAGAAAACTTTGCTTTGTGAAATCTTTGGTGCAGGTCATTACTTGCTAAATCATGTGAGATGTTTGCTTGAATGGTGGTGATAGACTTTTCAAGATCTTCCATATAATCTCATCATCATGTTTAGTTCCACCAAGAGATTGAATACCTACAACAATTTTTGATGGACTCATTTTACATTATCTTAGCATCTTAAAATGCACAAATCCAACTTTGTAATTTCATTAATTTTGCATGATCATCACCTTCAAAAGTAACTTCTAATACTTTCTAGATTTCATGAGAAGTTTGAAATGTCTTTACCTGATTGTATTCATTTTATGGAAGAGATGATAGTAGGGATTCTATGGCTCTCATATTACACATGAACATATCTCTTTCTCCCTAATTGCAATCATCTAGCTTAAATTCTTCAACAATTTCCTTCTTAGTTTTCATCAAAAACCAATATCCTAGACCCATGCACAACAAATGAATCTTCATCTTTTCCTTCTAGCTATCATAGTTGGCCCCATCAAATCTTAGACTGCCTTTCCTATACATATTCACCATTGATCTCCAAAGATTTTAAACCTTATCTTCAAGGACCTAATGCTATAATACTAGTTGCTAGAATATATAGTCCACTGATATAACTAAGATGGAGGAAGTGGGGGTGAATCAATTAAACAACTATCATCACAAACATTAACCTTAAACAAACTTAATCTTGTGAGTAATATAAACTAAAACCATCAAAAGATACTCATGCATAATTAACACTAGATATGTTAACTAGGGAAACCCTTGATCAGAGGGAAAACCTTAGTGGGATTGGTACCCCCAAGATGATATACCAATATAAATATGCCTTTTTGGAGGATAAACCCTATTAGGAGTTTGTTACAATATTTAGTACATATGAGTCCCCATTAGAAGACTTTGAATCCCTATTAGGAGACTTTGAATCCCTATGAGGAAATTCCAACCCTATTAGGAGTTGTGCCAAACCTATTAAGAGTTGTGGAAGATAGTTGAACTCACTGCCCAAACAATTTCAAGGTTAAGATCAAAGAACCCACTATCCAAATGATCTCTATATTATTCCTTGTAGAATAATAGAACTAAAATGTAATTCTTTCTTTGTCTCTATCCTATCAACCAAACTTCTACTCCTTCAGATCTTGTAACCATATCTCATACTGCACATCCAATAATCCCTTGGATCAATTACATGCATTCAATATGCATTCTACTCCTTCTTAAGCTATGCACTAATACTTGACATTCCACTTGATCCTTTCAATCTAAGTCTCTTTATAAACAAGGAACAAAAATTTCCTCTATAACATATCTTCATAATAATACCTTGAGTTAGCCTTGAGGCTTTCTCAATTAATTAAAATAAGATAATTAATTAATTCAGAATTACAACAACACTATTGGCTCACAATCTATACAAAACTTCACATGCATGAAACCATGTCTTGCACACATGCTAGCATTACCATACAATTGTCCTCTATCACTATTATTTGTGCATCACCTTCATTACATATTAGATGAAGGATAGTGATAGATCATCATAACTCTATTTTCCAATGCTCCGTTTCTACACTACTTCTTGTAAAATAGGAGTAACTTTTGTACAACATGGAATAAAACTTAGTCCTTTGAAGAACATCATTAGAACAACCTTAGGAACATGTCCTCCACTATGTATCATCTGAAACTTTCTCAACTCCTACACATACTAAGATTACTGATTCCTATTCTTCCATTCTTAACATAATTACTGTTATGTTGACATCAATGACAAATATAGTCATGAATGCAACATACCAGTACTCTTTAATGCTTAGGATACTCCCCCAATGTATTATAATTTATTTTCCCTACAATCCACCTTATAATAGAAAGGAATATATTCTTGTTTGTACCAATTATGTTATCAAGTGGGTTGAAGTTTTTTCCTTCAAGCATGCCTATGATACCAAGGTTTTTGACTTCCTGTACTCTAAAATTTTCACTAGCTTTGGTGTTTTGTGGGAGATTAATATGGATCAAGGACCCCAATTCACTTTAGATCTCATTTCTGCATTAGTCAAAGAGTATGAAGTCTACCACCAAATTTTTTTTCCTATCACCCTCAAGCAAATGGATAAGTCGAGATTACAAATTAGGAACGGGAGAGTATTCTTACCAAGACCATTGCACTTCACAAGTGTGATTAGGCCACATGAATTCCTAAAGCCATGTGGGCCTATTGTACCACATGGAAGATCACCACTAGTTTGAACACTTATGAAATGGTCTATGATAAGAACATTGTTTTTCCTATTGAGTTAAAGATTAAGACTCTTCAAACCAAACTTCAACTTCGTTTGAGTCTCTCTGATGCTCAGTGGGAACATATAACAAAACTCCATTCTTTGGATGAACTCAGTCAAGAGGCACTCCTCCATACCAAAATTGTTCAAAATCAATGAGCACTATGGTACAACAAACACATTCATCAACATTCCTTCCAACTGGTGATTGGGTGCTTTTGTATGATTCTTGGTTTTAAGATTTCAAAGGTAAATTTCATACTTGATGGCTAGGTCCCTATGAAATTGCCTAGGTGTAGTGCCTACCCTCGTTCACATCTTTTCTAGACTTATTGTTGCTATTATTATCAGACTATGTAGACTAGTTTTATGTTGATGGTTTAGTAGTGTTGTTTTGACACTATAAGATATTATGATAGGGATTCAGTTGATATATGATGAGATCATTTAGAATTTACATTTCATGTATTTATGATGATCATTACATCATTTTCAGTTATTAATGATGATAGTTAGATGGTTTATTATCTCATGTGTTTTATTATGGTTACTTACCCCATACTTGGATGTGTATGGTGTGCGTGTTTTCTTATTGTATGGCATTTCTAATGTGGTTAAGGAAGGGAGTCGTAGTCACCTGCTTAGTCAGGATCTACACGATGCACCACTTCTTGCCGTTGTCTATTTAGCTTAGCATTATATATTGTATGTACATACATGGTTTTTCTGCAAGTTGTAGGTACTGGGTATCGACTTCCCTGAATTGCTAGGATGAGCGTACCCTATTATACTATCTCAATGATAAGAGAAGGGAGATAAATTCTCAAGTCCAAATCCCAAACCTAAAAACCATTTGTCCTAGTGAGTTAGGACAAGTATCAAAGTTGAATACCCACCGAATGTGTTGGATGACATATTACGTGATTTTTAACCCTTTAGATTTATTTTGTATGATTTGTTCTATGATGGGTTTTCATATTTTATCTTGGAGGTCTATGGTGAATTTTCCATTAATTAAATCTTAACAAATAGATTTAATTAATAAATTATTTATTTGAGAAAATTAATAAAATATCATGATCTTTGATATTTTGATTGTAATTAATTAAATGTGAATTATTGGGGAAAAGGAATTAAATAAAAGATAACTAGAAATTTAAATTAATAATAATTATAAAATAATAATAAAATAATAAATAAAATAATAATAATAAAACTTATAAAAATTAAAATGAAAGTTATAAAATTTAAATAGAAATTATTTAAAAAGTAAATTGGAGTTATAAGCTTGCATGGGAATTAACATGTGTCAACAACACGGGGGTTAGTGCATCAATTAAGCACATGGTGTCTACAACTCTATGACTCATCAAAAAGGTTGGAAAAGACCCATGCTTAGTTGGTGACACCTTTCAGCGGTTTCAAGAAGCATTCCAAAGGTTTCTTGCGAGCTCTTTATATTCAGGCATTCATAGAAGCTTAGAGAGAAGGTGGAGAGCAATTGGAGCATTGGAGGACTCAAGAACTTTGAAGAAGGGAGCTTGCTCTACGGGTTTTCGGAGGAAAAGCGAATTAGCATCAGAATCCGGGTAGATTCTTGTGATTTTTCTTATGCTATTTCTGTATCATGCATTCCTTTCTTCTTCGTGTCTTCCATATGTCTTCTGAGGAATTTCATATTTTTATTGTATGCAATTTCAATTTGGGCAATTAAATTTATTTGAGAATTTTATATGCATGGATTTAAAAAAAAGAGAAAACGGGGCTAGGGTTGAGATTCATAGCCAAACCCATTAGATTAATTATTGGAAATTTTGGAGATCAAAGATCTATGGAGGAATTTTGAAAAATTGAAATCGCAATCATAAATTGTCAATTTACTTACACACACACACACACACACACACACACACACACATATATGCAATTATATATGTGTGTGTGTGTGTGTGTGTGTGTGTGTGTGTGTTCATATTTTGTGATATTTTTAATTCTGTATATATAATATATATATATTAAAAAAAACTGATTACATACCATGGGCAAAAATGTTTTAAGAAACGTTAAAACCAAATTGCAAAGTTTGTATGGAAATCGCATAAGTGATTGTTATATATATATATATATATATATATATATATATATATATATATATATATATATATATATATATATATATATATATATATATATATATATATAAAACGTTGGGCGAGCGGGTACTTCGTACCCCACCCACCGCAGGCCTGCGTGATCGCAGGGTACCTGCGATCCGTAGTGTACCTACGGTGCGACACTTTAATAGCTGTGCGATTTTAAATCGCATTGTGTTATATGTGTTGGTTTTAAATTATATTGGCAATGATTATTTCATATACGATTTGGATATGAATTTCGATTTCATTTTTTTTATAAGTTGCAATGTTATTAATTATTAAAGGTTATTATATATATATTCATGTATGTATATATATATATATATGTATATAAGTATATATGTATATATTATTAATTATAAATGATTATTATAAAGTTCTCAATTAATGGATCACTCTTTTAATGATTAAAATATTGCTATTAAGCTTGTCAATTATGAAGAGATATTAACAATTAATTTAATTAAACTTAGTTTTTTTAAGATTAATTATTAGAATATATAATAAAAGTTTTGATTCATTGAGAATGTCAATTTTCAAACAATGTCATATAAATCAATTAGAAAATTGAGTCTGATGGAGAAACTTTTATCTATCAAATGAATACTTGGGTTAGATAAAACGTGAAAATTCTCCACTTGATGTTAATTTGGGAATACGTAAACTGAGACTTTTGAATTCAAATTTGAAAACTTGGCAAAACCAAAACATGTGTTTACATTGTGTATTCTTTATGCTATTATTTTTGGGTTTTGGGTTGACTAGTGTTGACTAGTATAGGACGTCTACCAGAGGCTTGGGGGTTATGTGATTGTGATGCCATGATGATGTTTTAATCTCAATCTTTATAACCCAACCATGGTTATGTGATGGAATTCTCTATGTATTGGATGTGAATACTAATTGTTATAGTTGAGATTCTTATTTATAAGACACTTGACTTAACCATTATTTTTTGTCATTGATCAGTTATCCTTGGTTATTTTCTAGTCGCCATGATGGGACTAAAATGTGGATTTATTCTTGATGATGTCATGTTGTGACATGTTTGACTCAACCATTTTTGGAGTCTTCGATCAGTGTGTTTGAGATATATTGTTGGTAATTGAGAACCACTGGATACTTTTGATTATCAGTGATGCTTCAGATGCCAATAGAGAGCTATTGAGGTCATGATTTTCTATGGATGTTTGCTCATGGAGATTTGATGCTTTTATTTGATGATTTTATTATGGATTATTTTTTTGATTTTGAGGTTTATGATTCCATGAGCATTAGGGTAGGATATCTGCATGTAGTGACAGGAAGTGGCTTGCAATGGGGGCCGGAGCCCTAAGAGGCTGCAAGGGTAACTCATTGTAAGTTGGATTAATAAGTGATAACATTCACACCTAATACTAACTGAATGAACCTAAGAAGATAAGAGTTTTGGTTCTCACCCATGCCTTGAGTGCTTGTATAGGCTAGGATGGGAGTAGTGAGAATGCATGGTTGCGATCTTGCATTCCATAGTATGCCTTGTCAGTATGAGAGGATACTAGTGGCTACATGAGATCAGTATGGACCCGTGGAGTTTAGCTAACTGCCAGGGTAACTTGTACGTGATAAATGTGATGACACTTTTCCGCTTGCATAGTAGGTTCCTACATGTCATTGTGTGCCTCTGGGAAGTAGATGTCAATTTCATGTTTGGAACCTTTGAGTTAGGATACCTTTAGGATTCCTGGACTATAGAGATTTGTGCTATGTGTTATGGATAGCCTATTTGGGACTTGAGATTGTCTCCTCATCACGGTGGGAGTGGACCACTTAGGTACCATGCGGTCAGGTGGTAGTGTATTTTCCACTCTTATCATTTGAGATTCATTGAGACATCGTGGCTGATGCGTCCTTCATGATGGTGGATATGTATCCTTTCATTAATGATTAGCATATGTTAGATGATGTTATCTTATGCTTATATTTGCATGTTAAATTAATTTTTACATATGATGTTGTATATGTTAGGAGTGACATTCCTACTATGTTAATACCGATGATCTCTTCGGTGATTTGGGATGTTACGCACAGAGGGATGGCTAGGGCCCACGATTTTCTAATGATGCTATTAACGGTTGGGAGGAACCATGCACTTAGTTATGTTTGATCTTATGATGGATGTATATGTATTCTATGATGATGTATCATGTGTATCATGTGATTGTCTTTGATGTATCATGGATTAGAATAGGATGATGTAGCTTATTTCACATATGTATATTCTTTTAAGCCTTCATACCCTGTGACATGTATAGTGGATGATTGAGCATTTGGAAATGTAATGTATGAATATTGGACTTATCATTATTATTTCATGTGGATGTTGTACTAAATGGATTCATGTATGTTAGTTAATTTAGATGTAACTCAACATTAAGGGATTCTTAAAGAATGAAATCGGTTATGTATGTTATGTTTACTTTTAGATGGACATTGCTATTGCTTCTGTTATTATGTACAAGTTATATGTGGTATTTACTTTCATGTTATTTTAAAAAAAAAAATGTTACCAAATTTAGTGAAATTCTAGGTTAATTCTTTGGATCCCTTGGTGGGGCATTACACTAGGTATTTTATAATGGTGCCATATAGTTATGTACTATGGACTTAAAATGCCATAAACTTCTTGTTAATGGGATCATCTTAAGTTATACCAAAATCCTTTTTCGAAGGAAGCCTTCTTTCTTGCTATCACCAAAGAATTCACAATGGCACCTTTTGGGCTCCTTCACCCATAGAATTTTTTTAAAAAATAAATTCAAAAAAATTAATAAATTAAAAAAAAGAAGCTATCTCATTACCATGCTATAGGACCCCATCCCATTATGTCTTATTTTGTAATTGGAAAAATTGCATCTTCTTGTTGCCCCTCTCTGATCTTGGACTTCGTTCTTCTCTAGTTCTTGCCACATCTCCTCTCACATCTTGTTGCACTTCTCTCCTACTAAAAACTCCCACATGTGTTGCAACATCCTACCTTCCTTTGGTGGCCCCACACAACTTGTACTCTTGCCAGACACTCATGTTTTTATCAGTGTTACAACTTCTTCCAATTGTTGAACCATGCTAGTTGGATTGTCCTTCATCAGAGTTCTCCCTTGGTTATCCTTTTAACTATCATCTTTCTTGCTACCAATGTACCTATTCCCTTCTATACCTTGGCAGTGTCAAAATCACTATATCTTTTCATATATGTGTAGTGAATTTGCATAAATTTTTTTGCATTGTCTCCTATATGCCACTTAAAGTATTCTCTTTCCCTTTCTTCTTTATTTATTTGTACTTCATTTCCTACATGATTACTTGGAATAACTAGGAAAACTCATTTTTTTTGTGTTAGGGGGGTCTCTTTTTCATAGCATCATTATTCTTTCCCACATCTTCTTTTGCTTACTTCACTTTGGGCATAATATTTCATGATTTTTCAATGTCAAGTCTTTTTGTCATTACTTACCATAATGAGTAGCACTTTCCTTCTTAACTATCATTTTTGTCTAAAATATTTTTTTGTCTTTTGTTGCTATCACTTTCCTTTGCTACTGTTTCCTATCCCATTCTTGCTTATACTATTTTAACACCATGAGAGGTAAGCAAATCTGCCATGAACCTAACTTTATTGATGAATTAAAAGCCACCAAAGAAGCCCTCAAATCTTTTAATCATTCTAGGTGGGCATGCTACTTTTAATGGTTAAGAGGGTTTGATGAAACCATTGTAGCTGAGTTTATCACGGGGTTTCAAGGGGAGACTACCATAATGCATGGATTTCAATTCTAAGTTACTACACAAATAATTATGGCTATCATTGGTTTGCCTCAAATTGGTGAGAATTATTTTCTCTCAAGATCTTCTAAAGTTATGGACTTGAAGCAGCATACCAAATAGTTCCCACAACATGGTGAATCAATGGAAAATGTTCAAGGGTATGGAATATTTTGTAAGTCTTTACCACAACCTTGGGATGAAGTGGCTAAGTTTTTGATTAAATATGTTACCTATGAAGGGCAGTATAAATATGTTTTTTCTCACCATATTCATTTAATGCTTCATCTATGATATGGTGTTCTTATTAACCTCCCTTATTACTTTTTCTTCTCTCTAAAAAGTTCTTGTAGTTAGTTTCTGTTGTGGTGTCCACAACACATGCCCCCTACTTTTTTTGACTCTCGAACTCACAATTCAAGAGTCGGGAGAAGAAAATTTTATTAGAGTTAAAGTATGAGTTGCTAAATCAAAAAAAAAATTAGAAAAAAAAAGAAAAAAAGAAAAAATAAAATCAAAAACACAAAAAAATAGAAAATTAGAAAAAATGCAAAAAGCATAGAAAAATTGAAAAATTGAAAAATACAAAAAAATTATAAAATCATTTCAAAAAAAAAAAAAAATTTACAAGCGCTTACCCATGCGTGTGTGAGCGAAGTGTGTGCCACACACCGGTGCACACGCTGAGGTGTGTCGTGCATCTCGCTCGGTGCATAGGGGAGGGGTTATAAAATGCTCCTCCGTTCTCCCCCATTTCATTCATTTTGTATGTTTGGCATAAAATTTTTGCAGCAGCAATGCAAGGTAAACAAACCCCTTCTGTGCCTTAGCACCTTGTCACCCTTCAAACCCTCATTGTAGGCCACATACCACATTGTTGGCACTGTGTGCCTTGGCATCACGCGCCTTGGTGCTGCACACCTTGGTATTGCGTGCTGCCCCTTTCACATCATGCACCACTTAATCATTTTTTAAATCTCCATCAAAAATTAAAAAAATATATAGAATTGAAAAAAATAATAATAATTTTTTTAAAAAAATAATAGTAAAATACCCAAATGGGGGCATTTTTTATGTTTATTTAATTCATAGTTTTTACATTTTTTGGACTAATAATTCTTTTTTTTGTCTAGGTGATTAAATGGCATCCATGTCTGGAGTGGCACCCAAGCTTGTCATGTTCAAGTTCAAAGGTGTACCTTCAAAGTCAAGATTCCATGATGATTATGCTGAAGTTTGAGATGCCAACCTTGGACACACGGATTTAGGAGATTTCCTAAGAATTTGCAACAAGCCAATAGAGAAGTCAGCCTTGGTATCCACATTGATCTGTTCTAGATTAGTGAATGTAGCATCACATCCCATGTCAATACAGTTGACTAAACTAATCATGGCCCTATCACAACATATCATTCCTTATGAAAGAGTGGTTAAGAGTGTCACCGGAGAAGTGGTGTTGGATTTGTGACCCGACAACATTGAGAGGGTCTTTCATCTTCCTAGAGTAGACTAGTTCATCCAACTCTCCTATGAAGTAGCTGAAAGATGGTATAGGGAGCATCAACAAGAGACCATTAACATTACACAATCCTCATACCTGATTGAGAAGCCTCCTCGGGGAAGGATAATTGACAAATTGGATATGACTCAAGGATATATGAAGGAAGACATCTGGTACTCTTCTTGAGAAAAGTCATTGGCTTATCGACAGTAGGTCACCTCAGTACTTTCATGGTCAACTTCATTGAGACCATCAGATAGGCAAAAATACCACTAGATTGGGCCACCGCACTAAGTGAAAACTTGTGTGAGCAACTGAGGACAGTGAAGGATATGAAATTTTTTTACATGAATTCTTACATGGTGTACCTACTCATAGTGAGGGCAAAAAACTATACCAGTTTGTATAGGAGAGGCAATATGAAAGATCCCAATGCCTGGCCCTATATAGTCTAGCCTCAGCTAGTGAAGAAGAAGATCTTAGGATAGAGCAAAGAATACAGAATTGTGAATGATGTGTTCATCTTTGCAATCATTCAATTCATCAAGGGTGATTATGGAAAAAGGTTATCCGATAAAGCCAAAGCACAAGTCATAGCTCTTAGAGCCTACTTCATCCAATTCAAAATATTCATGTATCTATGGGTAGTAGGTATATCCATCAATCCTAAAAAGCTCTCAAGATGTCCAAGTGAAAAATTGGTGCTACTGGAGATCTCCTGATAGATTAAGTTAGCATATGAGAAAATCAAGAGACAACAGAGACCTTGTTGGACATGGCCACTGGTCATAGGAGCATATCAGGTGAAGAGGAAATAAGATATTTTGACTTTCAAGTGGGAATGGGAAAACTATCCTCTTGAAGAGTACAACTCTCCTCGGCCATATTTTGATAATGTCAAGAAAGTGGAGAGTCTGGCAAGAAAAGACTTCCATTATGAGGATGTTGTTGAAGATCACTGGATGAATACCACAAATGACTATGATGTCTACATTAGGGACTATTTTAGGATGACTTTGTATCTAGCAAAAAAGACTCTCTAGTTGAACATCCCTGATGAGATAAGGCAATAGAATTCTAACGAATTATTGGACCCCTTGTTCAATATAGATAAAATTGGTGAAAGACCTATTTTGAATGTTGAGGTTGACAAGGAGGAAGGAGATGACATTAATCATTGGGCAAGACATGTCATCCAAATGAAAAAGAATTGGATCAAGAAACCTTTGCCACATGATCTAATTCCTAATGTAGTGATCTTTCATGTACATGCTCACCTAGAAAGAGGTAAAGGAAAGAAAGTAACAATTCCTACCTTTGCACTCTATCAAGCCAGAGACAGTCTACCGGCTTGATCACCTGGTGGGATATTATCACCCTCTTGAAAGGAAGGGAAAGAACAAGAGAAAGAGGACTTCTCCTCAGAGGATTCAAACAGAATAGGTGCCTCCGTAGTAGCAAGAACATAGTCCACCAGGGTTCCAAGATACTAGAGCTACCCAAGTCCAGGATGAATGGTAGTTGCCTCCTATTGTACCTAGCAAATTAGAAGAGGGAGAGATTCTGCAAGTCTCCATTCCTCCTACACAAGATGAGCCAACTTCTCCTTCTACCTCCAAGAAATAGAAGAAAAGGATTAAGATTCAGATGAAGAAAAAGGGAAGGATTAGTAGAAGATTAGTGCCTAATCCATCTATTCCTGAAAGCATTCTGGAAGGAGATGAAGAAGAGGAACAGGAAGAAAAAGGGACCTTACAAGGAAGAACTTGGCTAGCAAGAGCTAAAAAGTTATAAAGAAGAAAGAATGCCACAGGTACCCTACCATCCACTCAAGTAGAACCTTTAGAGCTCTCTTCTTCAAAAGATAAAGTACAATAGTGGGTGGATGAGCAAAGTGAAGAGAGTGATGATGTTTTCTCAATGTAAGATTTTGATTTCATTCTTGTAGGTATAGAGTTGACCGGGGATAAGATCAGGGACACCCCTATAGGTGAACCTCAACAAGAAGACTAGATGCAAATGCTACCAAAAACACAGGGTCCTAATCTTACTCCTCCACCTCCACCATGAGGTATAGTGGTAGAATAGGGCTCAGTGACCCCTCCACCATAGAGTTCAGAGGAAGAGCATATTCAGAAGGAATCAGTATCTGAGGAGAGATAGGAAAAAAGGGCTACCAATGAAGTATCAGAAGGACAAATGGTAGAATATTCTCAACCACTTTCCCAAGATACCAAGGTATAGGCTACAGGGTCTACTAAGATTGAGGCTATACAAGAAAATCCCTCCTAATAGGAGATGACTCCAAGCAAGATTGAAAAAGGGAAGGAAGTAGTTGAACACACCCATTCATCATCAAGAGCTAGGTTCTCAATCGGACACATCCCTAGATGGATTCAAAAGGAAATAATGAGGAGTACTAAACCTCAATTCCATGCTTCAGAGGAAGACATTTGTGACATTTCAGAGATCTTGAAAAAACTTGAGTTTTCCATCACATGAGGCAACACCATTAGTGTTTGTCACCACCACATGGAACCAAGATTTATTTGCACAAGTGGCTCTCCCTCCTAAAGGCACAGATGTAGAAGGCCTTAGTCTTGAAGATTATGAATTGAAGGATGTTATGTTGGGAAGGCCTACATGGGATTTAGCTCGACAAATGATGACTATGGGAGTCAAACAGGTCCTCAAGTACATGGAACAAGAGGAGATTGAACTTCAAGCACTTCGAAGGCAAGTTGAGATCCTAAAAGGATATCTAGCCAAGGTCATTGGTCCTCTTGATCTAGAACACCTGTAACATACTTTGAACATTGTACTTAGAGAAGGGGTAGGTGTGCAACTTGATCCATTTTTGAGAGCTTGTCAGGAATGACAAGAAAGTTTTGAGGAGAAAGGTGTTACGATCATCATAGGTAATTTGAAGTTATTAAATGCTACATAGGAGAATGTGAATAATATCATACCAATTTTGAAGTAGGACTTGAGTATTATGGATGAGGTACGAGCCTGCAGTAGGGATTTGTAGACTCTACAAGCCATAAAGGGCCAAAGATACTGGGTTTTGATTGATCTATATATTGGAGAAGAATTTGATATGATTGATGATTGGATAGAGAAAATAGTGGATAGCAATAAGGTAATGGATAAATTACTTGAGGAGATCCATTGGCTCAAGGACCAAGCCCAAGAGTATCTTTTGGAAGCAGAGAGACACTATAGTGATGCATGCTTGGATATTTTTGAAGATGAAGAATGAGAGAAGTCGTTACCTATAGAAATCATAGTGGAGAATTTTAGGAAGATTTTTGTGAAGGTTGCAGATCATGAGGACATCCAACAAGCCTTTAGGATAGAAGAAGCCTTGTTAGAGTTAGACACCAAACTCAGAGATTTTGTAGAGACTTGAATTGTTGTGGACAACTATAGACAGAAGGTCAAGGACAAGTATGAGGCTTTAGATCTTCTAGATTATACTAAGATAATTGATATGATAGAGAAATTCAAGGGCAAACATCCAAACATAGCTTTGGGATGAAGAAGAACAAAACCCAACTGCCAAAATTTCAATTTCGACACTTAGTAAAATTCTAAGATTTTGACCCTGTTGAGGTCTGTAGCTCTGCAACTCCATAGGTGCATAGGTTCATAGGTGCAAAATTCAAAGGTGTGCCAATAGTTAACTACCAATTCCAAAAATAGTGTCTTCCATGCATCAGGAAAGCATTCTGACGATAGTTTAACTTTGACACATGCCTAGTGAAGGACCAACTTCTATTTTTGACACCTCTAGATGCTCCTACTTCGACTGATGGCTTCCTCCTACTTTCTCTCTCATGATTTCTTTGTTTTTGACATGTAAAGGGCTCATGTATCCAATCAATGAATAAAATATGGATGAAGTCCCTCTAAGCACCAGATTAATTGTTAGTCTGTATATATTTAGTTTGTTTTAATGTTTTAAAAGCATTTTATTGCATGAAGATATCTCTTACTCTCAACACAAATTGAGGAGATGATTTATTATAAATACCCCATTGTAAAATGTAACAATGGCCATCATTATTATGCAATAAAATTATTCTTTTGGTGCTTGCATTTGGAGTGTAGTCATTCTTTCCTGAATGTGTCATTGTTTTGTGAATTTTGTTCATGAGATTGTGATTGAGCCAAAGGTTTATTGCATTGTTTTTTGTTCTACGATCTTTTAGTTTCGGTTTTTGCTACAAATTTATAAATTCCATTGACGTAATGAGCTTGAGAAGAGATCATCAAATTGTGTCTGCATAGCCTTTTGTCTCACATGAGTGCACTTTCTGTGGCCTTGCGATTTGATGAAAGGTGAAATATCATACGATTGTTAAAATTTCTCACCGACGATTGCATTAGTGGATTCTAGGAAGTGTTGCTCTTGTTTTCATTAGTTTCCTACCGATTTCTTCAAAAGTTTAACTCACAATGTGTTGTTTTTTGTAGCTTATGTCTATTTAGGATTTCAATTTCAAGTTATTTCAATTTCATATTATTTTCTTTCAGTTTTGTTATTTTTTTTACTAACCCCTTGTTAGAATAGGAACTCATTTTAGTCGCACTATTAGAATTGCATTCATTGAAAAAATTAGAAAATACAAAAATATTGTTCTTTTGTGTGTAATTTTGAGATAGCAAATAGATTTACTTCATCCTGAGATCATAATAGAACCAGAAAAGGCCTCCTCATAAACAATCACATTTATCTTCAACTGAGTGGATTTTGGTATGTCGCAAGACAAATACTAAACCTTGGAGTTGTTCCCAAAGGATTAGCTTTTCAAGAGAGGAATTGCACTATGGATTCCTGCTATTGACCTCATGTAAAATGTCCACCCAACAGTTTCTTGAAGGCCACACTAATTCAATGGCTCATCATCGATTAATAAACTATTATTTATTAAAGCTCTTCATTGTGCACAACCTGCCCTAGAATAGATGTTTTTATTGACCAATTTCCTATCTCCTCAGCTACTTAGCCAAATCTTGAATTCAATTCTTCCAAAAATGGTCTGCAAAATCCCTATCTCCTCTAAATATTAAAAAATCAAAATCCCCTCTAGTACAACCTTCTAAAACTTGTAGTAAAACCCCTAAGAGACATCAATGTAAACTAATTTTGTAGAAGATGCAATGAACCTCTGGTAGATTATAGGAACTTGCTTCCACTATTGGATCCATTCAAGATGTAGAGGTTTTATCCATCTATAAACCCATATAGAGAAATGACCATGCTCAAAGGAATATGTGGTCCCAATAGAGGTGAAATAGGAAACAATCCAAAATGAAAGAAATGTCCATATTTGCTAAGGATGAAGAATTACCATCCTGAAACAAACAAGTGACTAAAAATGAAGAGGATGTTGATGAAAAATCTGAACATGAAAAAGAAACCAAATAGGGATAAGAATCTAAAGGAAAACTTGAAGATGAATTTGAAGTGGAGAGTACAGATGGTTAGGAAGATATAAGAGATAGTATAATGTGCACATTAATAGAAACCCTAGGTGAGAATTTCCCATTTGTTAATAATGAGAATGTAGTAGAAAGTCAAAATGAGGAAGCATTTGAAGAACCCCAGCTAGAAACATTACTGACCAATACTATTATCTAGGGAATCATAGAGAAGGCTAGTAATGATTCTTTTAAAGATGGTGTTCAGTAAGAAATTGAGATAATGAGTGAAAGTGCTATTCAAGACATTAGTGCAATTTTGGAAATAGGACTCCTATATTCTGAGGACACAATAGAGGATACTATTGAAGAAACTCCTATTGTCAACCAAGCTCCTGAGTAACACACACATCATATACAAGCCCAAAAAAATTAGAATACTTGATAAACTTTTGAATCTCCTGCAACAGAAAACATGTATCCCCTGCTTCAAACACTTTTGGATCTCCTTTAATAGAGAAACAAACATCCCTTGTTTTAGGAAACTTTTGAAGCTTCTACAATAGAGAAACAAGTATTCCCTACACAAATGCAACAAATGATCGTTGAGCTTCAACAATCTAATCAACAGCTTAAAAAACAACTGCAGATATTTTTGGATCAAGGGAAAGGCACCACAGACTTCACATGAATCTTGACAAATCTCCTTGCCCAATTTTCTAAGTTTTGTTGTCTACCTAATTTGCATGAGGACACACAAAATCCTTCAATTGGGGGTTATGATAGGTGTATAATTATGTCTCCTTTTTGAGCCTCTTTATGCCTTTTATTCTTCCTTGATCATTTTGAAAGTCATTTTATGCCATTAATTATGAAGGGGATTTATTATATTTAATAGATTTGTAAGAAAATGGGTAATTCCTAGAATATGATGCCAAGGATAGTAAATAACAAAGATTTGATTACTTTTGCTACAAGAACTAAAACTAGATGACAAGCTAGTTACAGGAACTACGCGATCCATTGGAATAGCTACATCCATATCATGGCTCTATCTTTCTATCTCATTTTTGGAAAATATTTTGTTTTATTGCCCTAGGTCCATAATGATTTTTGTTCAAAACATCATACTGTTATGATCATGTTTGTAATATGGTTAAAAACATGTGGCCTACAACCAAGATACTATTTTTATAATTTAGATCAATGGCCTGGGAAATAACAACTTGACTCAATCTTATTTTGGTATCTTGAAAACTATATAAGCATGGGACTAATCATAAGAATGAATATATTAAAAAGAAAAATTTATCATAATGCTATTATCAATCAATTTTTAGTGTTACTATGTAGATAAATTGGCTCGACTTTAGAAATTTGTGTTACTCTTTCACTCACCAAGTGGACCAGAGGAAGGGCCCCCTCTTGGAAATCATTGTGAGACCATTTTAATTTGCATTGTGACTATTTATGCATTGTTATTTATTTCATCTGTGTTCATTATAGGTTAATTTTAGATTGAATTAAGTTTATGTGTAAATGTTTTTAGACAAATAAAATCTATATAATTCATATTGTACATTCAATCACATGCTAGTTATTCAAAGACATAGTTGTCTATTGATTTATTAGTTCACAACCATTTCTGTTTGTCCATTTCTACCACTGACCATCTCTCTCTCTAAATCCTTGTTTTAGTAGAAATCAGACCATCCATTCTTAAACCATCATCCATTACATTATACTTCCCACTATAATTTTTCATAAATTCCTGTTGCTATCCATTATTCCTAGTAAACTTCCTACTACCGCCCATTATATTTCCTATCACACTTTGTTACCTAGACTCCAGACTGTTATCATAGACTTCTCTCCATAATCTAACTTCTTGTCTCAAATAGAGTCTATCTTAATCCTCATTATATTAGACTAATCTTTAAGATTAATATTCATAGATTATGGTATTTAATGTTTAATTATTTGGATGTGTGATTGTTGTGATCAATACTTAATTAGTGTGAATTCTAATTTGAGTGATTAAAAGCTTCTTAGTTCAATTTCTTAGCATGTAATAACTTGCATTCAAAACCACTTGAATTATTATCTTTATCCCTTGAGAAAATAGCTATTATATCTCTCACTAGTTTACAAATCACAATTCTCCATTATTGAGTAAAAAGATTACAAAATTCTCATAGTGCAACAATTTCTAGAGCTAAGGCCAAGATTTTCAAGGGTTTTGACACACTGCTGAGTGATTTCTAGAGAAGAAAAGACAAGAAAAAGAGGGTAAGTCATCTAAAATTCTAAAAATTAAGAAATTTTAATTGCATTAGGGTAAAATTTAAAAATGCCTCCACAAAAGGATTTTTTAGGAAAAGTTGATTACCTGAAGAGGGCTATTCATGATGATTTCCTAGAATAAATGCCATAGTTTATGAATGAATTAACTAGGGGAAGGGAGCTTATTCTAAAAAGCCCTAAGTTATTGGTTAGTGAGGGTTTCTATGACAAAGAAAACTAGTTAAGGGATGCAGAAGTGCCTATTGGAGGATTAGGGCTTTTCTGGAAATGGTTTGTAGAGAGAAATTTAGATACTCTAGTAAAAAATGTGTGAGAATTTGATATAGGAAAATTGATTATTCTAGGAGTAATTTTTTATGAAAATCTAATGGAAAAAATGGTGAAAAAGTATGATCCAATTACTAGGATTGTAAAAAACCATGTGGGTGATAATCTATTTAGAGTTTCACCAGAATTAATCAAAGAGTTTTTAAAGCTAAACCCCAATCATGCAATTCATGAACAAATAGATGTGGAAGGCCTCCAAGGTAGGTTTGAGGCACAAAAGATATATCTAAGGGGAGTACCACTATAGGAGCATTTTTAAAAAATTGGATCATTTCCTTTGGTTATACAAAACACCCCTTAGCCTCTACTCAAAAAGTATTTCAACCCTAGAGCATAGGCCTTATATTTTTCTATGTTGAGAGCAAGCATTGAAGTGTAAAAAAAAGGTTTAACAAAGAAAAATATGCATTGCAAGGATTATCATGTATTTTTTTGGATCTCTATAACATTTAGATTTGGAACTAAAATGAACATCTCATGTGTTTGGCTTGAGTACTTTTACATGCTTTCAAAGATTCACACTTCATTTTATGCTCTAAAATTGGATCTAGATTTTTTTTCACGCACATGTGTTTCACATAGTAATTAGGCCCTATGAACACTATTTGTGGAGTACTCGAGGGAATGTGCTTTATTCGCTTGCCTTACATGCGAAGCATTTCTCGACGATGGATCTCCTTGTAGGTAGGGAAGGATATTTGTTATTATCTCACTATTCTACTTGGATTTTTCCTCAACATCCATTAGTACTTTCTCTTTTGAAATTGGTGGTGTTTTTTGTTGGATTTTTCAAAAAGTTTGTGAGCTGATTTTGAATTAGTGTGTCAAAGAATTTTGTTTTCTATGTTTGGGTAAGGTGAAGAGGCTAGAGGAGTATGCTCAGTTCCGTTTTGGGCACATCAAAAACTTAGAACCCTTGAATCCAAACCAAGTTTCCATGTGGTACAACTTTGTGAGTCTTCCTTGATTAGAGAGGGTTAACCATAGTCGACATTCCCTTTATTGTGTCAACCACATGGATGGAACCTCAAGTGGTAATAGCCATTTTTGATGTGGTAGTAATAACCACTATATAAATGCCCTTATGGGGGAAATCCTCATAGTTGTAGTCTTTTTTTGGGTTGTTAGATCTCCTTAGTATATTTGATTGATTAAATTCTTAGAATATGTCAAAAACTTGGTGCATCGAGATTAGATTTTGCCCACTCTAGATTGAAAAAGTTGCACAGTTGAACATTACTAAGAACAATAGTGCTACAAAATTTTCTTTTGTATGACTATGTGAATGATTGGAAAACATTTTGAGAACATACATAGTAGTGGTTCTAGGGATTATATTTATACTATGACACTATTCTTGTTCATGTGCAAGGTTTCTTTGTCCCTTGTTAATTGTTTGAGGATATTTTCTTGAAATTCCTAATTGTTGTCTTGTGTGCCTAGTTCATGATTAAAAATCTATTGATACACCTAGTTGGACATTTAAAACAAAAAAACTTTGAGTTCTTGAGTCAATACTTTATGATCAGACTACTTTGTTGCCCTATTATTTCCAATCTCCCTAAGTTGATCCAGTTTAGATTAGGCTACTTACCCCATTGTTAGAAGCTTGTTTACACCTTGGGTTATTGTGCTTTGACATCTTCAATTTGTAATCATTGATTTCACAAGTGACATTTTTTGGATTTGGTGAGTTAGAGATCATCCTTGTTGAGAAATATATACCTTGGATTCTTTGATATTATGCTTGGAGGGTCTTAGTAATTTATTGTCCATCCACTTTCATAAAAATTCAATTTTAATTATTTATAATTTGGGTAAATCATCCTCCTAATCCATATGTGCTAGGGTATTCACCCAAAGTTGTGGGCACCTCTATGGTAGTTTTGGTTTATGCCTATTGCAAAATTCTACTTATCACATCTCTTTTGGACAAGTGAAGTGCTTTTACTATCCTAGTTTGGTACCAACATTTCTTAGGGTTATCCTATCAACTAGTACATTTTATTTCATGTTGGCTACAAGTGATATTATATGTTGCTCAAAATTCAAATGAACTCAAATGCTATCAAATTTTACAAAATGACTCTTGGTCTTCTTTCTTCTTCATCTTCCATGTCATTCTAGTCTCCCATTTCCATTCTTCCTCTTCTTCATGTCTTGATTCTTTTCCTCCTATTATCATATAGTCTACCTTCTTCTATCCATCCTCTCTCTTCTTCCATGCTTGATTCTTTTTCCTCTAGAACCATGGATCTTGAATATCATGTCAGGGACCCTTGTTTGAGCATAGATGAACTCAACCTCCTTATTGAATTTGAAAAGTGTTGTTACTCCAATAGATGTATGGATGATAACCTGGTGACAAAAATGATGGAAAAAGAGAAGAAATTAGATGTTCTTGCTAGGATCATATGTAAGATCATATCATTATATCCCTCTTCCAAATATTCCTTATCTTCCAAGTCTCACCATGATTCTTCTAGATATCATTCACATTTCTCATCTTCTAAGTCTTATCATGATTATTCTAAATATCATTCACATTCTTCATCTTCTAAGTCTTATCATGATTCTTCTAAATATCATTCACATTCTTCATATTCTAAGTCTTACCATGATTCTTCTAAATATCATTCATGTATGTCTTCACCTACCTCTTCTTCATGATATCATTCTTCGTCTACTTCTACCTTATTCCTCTTATTGAGACATACCATAATGAACAACATGAAAAGTCTTGTGATATGCCTATCTATAATGCCTATAGTGACAATGATTATGATGATGATGACAATTATATTCCTATGACTCCTAAAAGTCCTCCAAGTCCTATGCTTGTGCTTAAAGGGGATGAGTCACGGATAGATATTGATGGTAATCCATATGACTCCAATTTTGAAAACAACATTGATAAATTTTGTGAACAATACCTAAATGATAAATTTTCATTTTTTGAGGAAGAGAAAGAACTTTTTTACACTGAAATAAAAAATTAATGGCATAAGAGTGCCTCTTCTAAGAATCCTCATGCTAAAAATAAAGATTACACTCTTGAGCAGGATCATGTTAATATTGAACATTTATCTTCTAATGCTCCTCTTCCATCTTCTACTTCCTCCACTATCCATACATCTCCTAAAGATTCTGAGTCTCTCAAATCTTCTACCAATCCTTCATTTAACAAAGATCCTAATGCTTTTCATGCAATTCCCTATAGGTATCCTCAAAGGCTACCTCTTCAAGAAATTCAAGCTAACCTTCACTTGGCTACAAATACTTTTGATAATGCTAAACCTAAAGAGCCTAAGCCTTCATGCACTATAATGCCTACTTCAGCTAGTCCTTCATCATCTATTCCAATGTCTTTCATACAATTCCAACATGCTTCTTTCTCCTTAACAGTTACTTCATGTTGAGAGGACTCTAAAAATAATATAAAGAAAGATCAAAATCAAGAACCCTCCATGTCATCCAATTATTTTCATGATGTCTTGGATCTATTTCATGGTTCTTTTGATCCTCTGAGCCCTTCTGCATTCAGTCCACCATGTCTTAAGTCTTCTCCTAAGCAAGATCAAGCTACTACTTACACCACTAAGCTTATTGACAATCAAAATGACCTTAATATAGTTGTGCCTTCCAAAGATGATACTTCCATTAAGGTTATTAAAAATAGTGTTATTACTTCCAATGTTGAGCCTATTGAAAATCAAGAGAAAAATTCTACACTAATGCTATCCAACGATCCTTGTCAAGATCAAAGTCTTCCATCTTCTTGTTGTACCACTCCATATGACTAAACCATAACCTCTTCTATCCACTCACCATATTCCTTCACATATTCCTTCATTCTCATTTTCTCCATGCTCATGTCACCCTTATAGATGTGTGTTGACATTGATCTTGCCTTCATTTCCATCTTCCAATCTCACTTGCTTTGCATAAAGCCATACCCTCCATTTTTGTCTTCCATCCTCCTTTCTCTATCAACATCTTTGAGCATATCATTTCAACTCCTTTGCATGTCATGGTTTAAACTTTCAAGGAGCGTTATCTAAAAAGATTGACTTCTTCCAAAAAAATTCAAAAGCATTGAGAAAAATTTAAAAAAATGAAAATAATAAAAATGAAAAATTTGAAAATGCGCCTTGGTGAAAACCTAGTAATCAGGCACCTTGGTAGCAAGAGTAAACATAAATAAATTTTCACCTATAGTTAAAACCACTTCTTGTGGCACCTCGGATAAGTACCATGAGGAAAACTTGACAATCAGGCATCATGTGTAGTTCTTCTACATCTTTCATCCATTCCATATTTCCTCTTTGATCTTGACAATGCTGGTCTATCCTTGTTTATTGGCTATATTATTTGTTAGCTTACGTATTATGCTTTTTCATTCACTCATAGCCTACATATTTACGTTTATTCTTATTACTTTATCCTGCCACTATTTTATCCATTTGACCCCTTGATCAAGTGATCACACAATGAGAAACATGGTTCTTAGGCCTCTTGACATGCCTACTTTTGTTGGACTACACACTTTCGTGCTATCTCAGTTATTAGTTTCCATTGCTTATCTCACATGCTATCTCCTTTCATGGTTTTCTTTTCTTGTCCAACACATGCTTTATATGGTTATCTTTCCCTTGCTTGGGTAGTTTTGAGGAGTCAATCCTTGAAAATCACTTTCACTTGCTTCATACACTCCTTGCTTATCCATCATATCCAATAGCTTGTTGCTCCAGCATGTCCTCTACCTTGCTAGACATTGGGAATAAATGATGTGCTCTTACTTGGAAGTGATGCCCATTCTATATGGAGGCATCTTTGTACATATTTATTGATCCTAAAAAAATTCAAAAAAATGATATATTTCAAAAATCCAAAAAAAATGATATACTATCAAAATTCTAAAAATTAGAAAATGTCCCAAAAAAAATGACCATCTTAGTGAAAACCTAGCAATAGGCACTTTGATGTATCTCCAAAATAAATTATATATTCCAAAAATAAAAATAAAAAATTCAAAAATTCAAAAAAGAAGAAGAAAAATTGCATTGGTGAAAACCTTGAAATAGGCACTTTGGTAGTGAAAATACAAAAAAAATAAAATAATAAAAAGTCTTGAATTTTTTTTTTAAAATAAAAAAAAATCCAAGTGGTGAAAATTGAGAAATGAGTGCTACTTGAGGCATTTGCACCCCCATTTCTTAGTGCACATCCTTGACACTTAGCCTGTCTCCATCATGCCTTATCCTTGTTGGCTTGGTTTGAAATTGGTCTTTGTCTAGGGGGTATAATTGTGTTAGCTTTGGTCTCTTGGATGTGTTAGTCTTTAGGAAACCTCACAAATGGTGTTTTTCAACACCTTCCCAACTATATTTGTCAATACAACCCCTAAAATTGAGTATTTTTCAACACTTATTAGTTTGGTCTTACCCAATTTTGTCATGTAATCTTACCTTTTTGCAAGCATTTGATCCTTCTCCTCAGAACTCGATATCAGTTAACCCACTTAAATTTTTAAATATAAAAACTTAATGTTTGAGCTATATCATGATCTTTTCTTTGTGTGCTGACCATTATTGATTTTCATTGTGTCATTGTTCCTATGTCTCTCCGAGATGCATAGCTAGAGGACTTGGGGCATGAGGCATATGTTTTATTTGCTACATTAAATTGGGTAAGCTAATATTGAAGTCATCTTGACCTTTATGTCTTTGATGCTTATGTTAGAATCTTTCTATATTCATATCCAATATAAATCACATTCATATCTTCATAGTTGCACTTGTGACTAGTGATTATTATGTGATTTTATGATGTCTGTTAATAATGGCCCAATGATGAAAATAAGTTCTTTTACATTCTCTAATGAATGATGAACACAAAAATCCTATGTTACAGTTTCTCTTTTGTAAGTACATCTTTGAATTTTCATGTAGCTCGCATTATTAGGCTTCATGTTAGTTTGCATTTTTAGGCTACATTATGGGTTTGAGAGAGTTTTCCCTTCATCTTTCTTGTGGACTTTTAATCAACTGTGTTCGCATTTTGATCTTTTTTTCCTTGTCTTCTTTTGTGAGATCAATCAAAATTTTTATCTTAAATAGTTGATTGATTTTGGGACTTTATCTTTCAGTTTCTTTCCATATCTTCCAAACTTTTATCTTCCATTTTCTTTTACCCCACTTTTTTTCTTCTAAATCATCTTTGGGGCATAATATTTCATGCTTGATGATCTACCTTGGTTTTGTGATTCTTATATCTTTCATCTTACATCGAGAACCTTATCCTTAGTTTTATTTGATCAATTTGATCAATTTGTTGTTTCTCCTCTATCTCATTTCGATTTTAATTGTGAGGGGGCAGTACTCATCAAACTTCAATCCTTGATTTAGTTTTATCAATTTTATCCTCAAATTTTTTAAGTCAAAATTTATTTGTATTCTTTGTCCCGATGTGTTCTTGAATTGACCACACATCTGGGTTGTTTTGTCATCTTGAATTGATCTCACACTTCAATTTCTTTCTTTGACTACACGTGTTCTCGAGTCAACCACATATTAGTCAAAGAGAGGCAAATGTATGCACCCTAAAATGGTCACCCAAACTATGGGCCCCCATTATTCAATTTATCAATTTATCAAATTTCTTGAATCAATGGTTTGCAATATCTTATTAAATCAATTCAAATCAATTTCTTTGATCAAATTTGATTTATTTTTTTAAGGTTGATCATTTTATCCTAAATCTTATTTAATTAAAATAAAATCTTCCTTTTAATTAAATAAAATAAGTCCCCATTTATTAAAAGAAAACTTCTCTTTTAATTAAATAATTCATCCATATTTAATTAATTAAGAGAAAACCCCCTCTTTTAATTTAATTAAATATTTCCTATTTAATTAAAAGAACTTGCTCTCTTTTAATTAAATAAACTCCCACATGAAAAAGGAAATTAAAGAAATAAAAATTAAACCCACTTGAAACAGGAAATAAAATAAATAAATAAATAAATAAATTTTTTTTATTCTCTCTACACTTAAATGCACATATCTCTAAGTGGGAGTCCTCTTTTTCCTCTTTCCACTTTCTTCTCAAACACTCATGTTTTCTCATTGGTAGAATTTTGTCTCACATGGATCAAACTCTACTATCCCATATTAGTTGTGAGAAGCCTCTCACCTCCACATTTTCCTTTATAAGGAGCCCTCTGCTTCTCATTTTTATATAGAGTAATAGAGAGAGATATAGAAAAAATAGCTCATTGCTATAGTATTGTTATGCTACAGGTTTAGAGAGAAATTTTTGGAGGAGTTTGAGTATTAAAGCTTTTTTTGAAGAATTTCTATCTTCTTTTCTTATTCTCTTTTGCATGCATGGCTTCCATCATGAGGTTTCATCCTTGCATTTTCATATTATCTTAGAGTCATATTTGTTTTCATAGATTAATATTGCATTGTTATTTCCTTCCATAGATTAGATTTTCTTTCTTGCATTGCTTTGCATTGTCATCATCATTTAGATTAGTTTGCATCTTCATTTGCATTCACATTTTGATCCTTGAATCTCTTATTTCATGGTGTACTTGCATGGGCACAAACTAGGTCAAATTGAGGGCTCTTGAGAAATCTTGGATATAATGACTTATAGAAGTGTGCTTACATTTTAGGCATACAGAATGAAGATATGAATGGGCAAGAAAATTTGTTGCAAAGAGCAGAGAAGAAATTTGAAAACAAAGTATTGGAGCTAGTTGCACAGAAAATTGCTATACATCAAGTAGACTTGTCTACTATCCTCAGTTCATTCGAAACCTTTTCCAATAATGTTACTTCATTATTCAACAAGTTATGTGATACATCTATATTTACTTAGGAAATCAAAGATAAACTATCTAAAATAGATGAAGACAGGAAGGCAAGTGCACACCAGTTGTCACTTGACCTGATCTATAGTTCATCTCATTATTCAAAGATTATATTTTTGACTAATATGCAGGCATAATTATGAAGGGAAGAAGCTAGGATTAGGGCCACACTCGTAGACATTCAAGGCATGATTCTTCCAAACATGGATGCATTGTAGAAACATATTTCACATGCTAAAACTCTCATCTATGACAATAACTTCTGCATAGTTGATCACATGATAGAGTTAAAAGTAGAAGTATAGACTACATTACATGCAAGCAAGGTGTTACAAGAAAATTGGGACAAAACAATGTGATTGATTTTGAAGTTACATTCTGACTTCTTGTCACATTTTGGTATTACCATGTAGCATAAACCTTTGGCATTAATGTGAAAAAAGGGTAGAAAATGAGAAGATGCAATAAAGGAGGAGAAGATGAAAAGAGAAGATGTAATATAAAGACATGAGATATATAGTAAATCAAATGTATATATATATATATATATATATATATATATATATATATATATATATATATATATATATATATATGGGTGAGCATCATAATATTATACTTATACATGTATATATAATCATAAAACATCTCTTACAAAAGAAATTTTGAAAAATCTCAAAAATAGAGTATGTTACTGAGTTGAACACACGGGATGAAGGCTAAAGATTGTTTTGAACTTAAAATTTTTGAGAATTCAAATTTTAATTGATAAGTGTTTTAGTCACTAATGCCAAAGTGGGAGATTTTTGACATTATATTTAAGTTTTTTTATTAGTGACACACACTTAATCAAATGGTTAGCAGCTACCGAGCTTATCTTGTAGTTTATAATGTTAACCAAGTAATTTGAGTTGTATCAAGCTCTACAGTTTCTACTGAGTTTTGAAAAAAGTATTTAGTTCACATCGAGTAGTATCTACCAAGTTGATGATTATCAAACCGAGCTTCATAGTGTTTACCGAGTTGCTTAGTGCAAACCAAGTTCTGTAGTGTTTACTAAGTTCATAGCTTCAATGATGTGAAACCGGTGTTAACCAAGATAGGATGTGTCAACCAAGCAATTTAGTTTATATTGAGATCATAGTAATAGTGTTGATTGAGCTATGCAATGTCAACCAAGTGATTCAGTTTATATGCCAAGTTTTGTAGTGTTCACCAAGTCACTAGTACTAACCAAGTTTAGATTACTTGGAAGTGATTAGTATGAATCGAGCTTCTATGTCTACCAAAAGCATGATGATGTTGAGTGTTGAAAATGGTTGCTAAGTATCAGAACCTCACCAAGTTTTCCTTCAAAAATCAAGCACCAGTAGTTGGGTCGACTTTGTGTATTCTGGTAAAAATTGTTTTGTATCCAACTTTGATTAATTGTAATTTGGATTGGTGTATGTGTAATGTAATATATCACATCTAGAGAGAAGAATAATAGAATGAATCTGAAATAATATGTGTAAGAGTAGTATAAGGAGTAGCAAGGATTTATCTATCATAGCAAGGTGATCATTACACTCCAAAGGAATCTCAACCAACAAATCAAAGTTGTAGATCAGAGATTAGCCACTGTTCCATCCTAACAGGTGGAATAGTTAAATAATTTCACAAGGTAGACTTAATAGTCTTTTGTAAATATCTTTACTAAGTGCATAATTCATTGTATGTTTTGTAAATCCTTTTACAAGATGGACCTAGTGGTCCTTATTGCTCCTAACAGGGAAGATCATTAGAAGTGATCATTATAAGCCTTAATCAGCCAACTTTATACTATAGTTCTAAAGCTTGTGGGTATCATCCCTACCCTAGTTTAAATTTCTATTTGGAAGGTTTGAGGGTCACCATATCTCATGTCAAAGTGTTATGAATGTTTTAATGCTTTCAGTTTTTCATGCATACAATTAGATTAGAATACATATGAAGGATTAATTGGCAAAGTAAGAATAAGTTTTATTAGTTCCTGATTCACCCCTCCCTTATTAGTAACATAGCCTATCATATATTTCCAATAGTAAGGACCTTTTTAAGCTATAGGAAATACTTGTTACAATCAAAGTCCCAAGAGAAGTTAGAGTCCTTTTTTCAATAAGTTGTAGAGAGGTGTGGCAATTTGGCTAAAATCCTTGATAAACCTTATATATTAACCAACATGCCCCAGAAAAATCCTCACATCCTTTTGCTTCTCAAGAGAAAGAAAAGAACTAATTACTTCAATTTTTGTTGGATCTACCTAAATAAATTGTGATGAAATGAAATTATCCAAGACAACACCTTCCTCCATCATCATAGAACACTTTTCACTATTGAGAAAAGATTGTACTCCTAGCATCATTTCAGGACCTTTTCCAAATTTATTTCAGATTCTTCAAAAGTGGTCCCATAATTAGTAAAATAATCTATATATATTTCCATACATTCAACAGATATGTTAGAAAAAATACTGGTAACAAGTCTTTGGAATGTGGCTGGTGCATTACATAAGCCAAAAGGTAAGATTGATTATGTAAAGGTTCCCAATGGGCATGTGAAAGTGGTTTTCTCTTGGTCCTCTAGAGCTATTTGGATCTTATTATAGCCACTAAAAATGTTTAAGAAAGAGAAATACTTTTTGCTAGCTAAATTGTCAAGGACTTGACCAATACATGGCAATAAGAAATGTTTTTTTTTACTATGTAAATTTAATTATCTATAATCTACACAAACTCTCCATTTTTTCCCTTTCTTTGGGAAAAAGAATAGGGGGAAACCTATTGACTATTAGAGATTGGGTAGATAAAACCAACATTTAATATTTTTTGCAATTCAATCTTGATTATGTCTCTTAAGACAGGATTAACCCTTCTCTAAGGTTGTCTCATAGGCTTATATTATGGGATAATGTAGATCCTATGAGTAAAAAGCTTAGGATCTAATCCCTTCATGTTTGTGTGATCCCAAGAAAATTCTTGTTGATTCTCTTGCAATAACTTTAGTATACTTTCCTGATGTGAAGGGGACATAGCATTACTAATATTCAGTTCTTTTCTTGGACTCGTTGTAACCCTATTTAATTTTTCCATCATGGAAGAGAAATTGGATTTGAATGCATCTCATGTGGGAGTAATTAATGAAGGAATTGGGATAATTCTAAATATTGAGGTGCACTTGGAGGTGATAAAATATTTTCCAAGGTACAATTCTATTGTGAAGATAACTGAGAATTAACTCCATATTCATTTATGACAATCAATGAGATAACTTCATCATCTTTTTGAGGGGTTACAAATGGATCTCTAGTTATCATCATAAGCTAGTGGAGTAAATTAAGTTTTGGTTCTTCATCTCCCAGATCAAGCCAGACTACTTGATCATCTTGTAACAAAGGCTAAGACATGGGAATATAGGGTCAAGTTCTTAGTATGCATCCCATTAGATATTGGCATCTTTCTAGACCTACAAGCTATTTAAGCATTTTTAGTAGCTAACCACGGTCTCCCTAGGATGAGAGGATACCCACCCATATCAGCTTTTGGGGAAAGGAAAAAAAATTCTTCAAGATATTCCCAAGAGTTTAGTGACACTATAACATCCTCTACCACTCTATTTGGTTTAATAGTAGAACTATCATCAAGTTGCAAAATGGTTGGTGTTTCTCTAAGGCCAATAATATGTAAGTGAGATTAGACTTCCTTTATCATTACATTGATAGATGTGCCTAAATCAAATATGGTATTCTATTCTTGAATTCCATGAATAGTGATAGTAACTATAGGACTTCCTCGATTAGAATATTTAGAGACTATCAACTTTTCTAGAATAAGGTCCGACAATTATCCTAAGACATGAATAGTTTTAGGACCTTTCCTTTTCCTCCCCTATTTTTTAATGGAAGATTCTTTAATTGATTTATTGTAAACATGAACTTCTTTTATAGCATCTAGTAATGTATATTCACAGTCATATGCTTTAGCTAATTAAGAAAATCCATAACAACTTGGTTTTGTTTAGGCATAGTTGGGTCTTCAAGGAAATGGGAGATCCTTTATTATAGGGGAAGATTTTTGTGTGGAAAAATCTCCATTTTAGTAGAAGGATCTTCAACTTCTATGATTATAGGACCTTACAGTGAGGCAAGAGTAGCTCATGACCTTAAATGGATGTCATTCAAAGAGATAGCATAACTTTGTTGCAAAGTTGGTTGCTTTCTATTATTAGGAGTAGGATTAGGTTGAGCTATCAATTGGGTTTACTTAGTTTGGTTCTTATTGGCTATAGAGGGAGGCATTATAGCCTATTATATAGGTTGTGGCATTAAGGTCTACTGATTGGGTTGGTTAGATCATTGCCAAGGTTGCTATCAACCTTGGTGAGGTTGTTACCAATTGCTATTACCACTAAAACCTTGAGGACCTATATTCTAATATTTTTGCCATTGAATATTGTTAACATAATTTTGAAGAGGATCTTATGGCATACCTAGTCTTTAGGCCCATGGTTTGTATTGTTCAACATAAAGTAACTCTCCATCTTCATCAATAGATTTGAATTTAGTAGGCATTGATTGTGGCTCCAAGCCTACAACAGTCTTTCATTTGCAATTCCTCTTCCTTTCTCTGTAATGTGGACAATATATAGCTAATATATTGTCAACTTCTTCCTTCTTCCTTCTTGTTTGCATGTTTTCTAGTTGAATAGAAATATCATTAATGATGTCTTGTTGAAATTAGACAAAATATTGGACAATTCCACCTTAGATACTCCTAAACCACTAGGCTTACTAGGCATGGCCCTGAGTCCTATACCCTTTTTCATTGTAGCTCTTCAGTAATTCAAGAATATACTATATATGGCATTCCAGTTCCTCTAAGAAATTTCTCCTCCCACCATAAGGTCTAAAGCTTCTATACTTGCATTATTTACACCTTTTTAGAAAAAGATGTTTCTGGGATTCCTTGTTCAACTGGTGTTGGGTATTGTGCTACAAGTTAAACATAAAACTTGAGACATTTTCTTCCAAGGTTTTATCCTCTTTTTGTGACATTTTTAAAATGTCATCTCCCTTCATATCATGACACCTACAATACTCCTTGTATTTAGCAAGAAAGATATTCTTCATTGCACCCCAATCTCTTACAATATTGGCACCTAATCCCATGAACCATCTTAGAGAAACCTCCTTGAGAGTAGATGGAAACAAATTCAACCTGTGGGCATCCATTGTATAATCATAGCTCCTATAGAGTATATCAAATTCAAAAAGGAAGGTTTCAAGGTGTTATGTGATAAGGCCACAATATTGGCACCTAATCCCATGAACCATCTTAGAGAAACCTCCTTGAGAGTAGATGGAAACAACTTCAGCCTGTGGGCATCCATTGTATAATCATAGCTCCTATAGAGTATATCAAATTCAAAAAGGAAGGTTTCAAGGTGTTATGTGATAAGGCCATAAAACCTGGGAAGTGTAGAGGCAAGTATATTTTTCAAATTATTATGATCATGCAAATCAAGGATGGGGAATGGAAATGTAGGTTGAACCATCCTTGGTGGTGGAATTGGTTGTTGGAGTTGATAAAGAACAAGGGCTAATGGATTATTTTGATACTCAAGTTCAACAAAAAGATCATTTAGGTTTAGTGGATCTCCATATGGTGGAGGTAATTGGTCCTCTACATCAGCAAATGAATTTTCAAATAGTTCTTCTTCATCTTTGTTTTCAACTTGGGGCTCCTCAAGTTTGGGATTAAAGATATCTTCTGGTTCAAATTGAGTATTTTGAGGAAGAAATCTCCCAAGATGAACTCTTCTTCTAGGCATAAAAATGCACTATCTATCTAAGGATTGGACATCCTTCTTACAATGACTCTACATCTTATTAGTGCCAAGTAATTTACTAGAATAACACATTGAACTCATTAAATTATCGACCAGGGATGTAAACTTGAAATGATGCCTACAAATTATATGCTCTAATTCATCTGATATGTCATTGTAACCTTGAAACATAAATACTAAAATAAATACTAAGTTAGGGAATGAAATAAAATCTAACCTAATACTCAAAAATAAGGCTACAAGCATGATACTGAACTATTACTTATGCTACAAGAAACAACCGAAAATTTTGTTACCATATGGTCGCAAGAGCAACATAGTTCTAGAATGCTTTTATTCTATGCAAACAAAAGATTGATTCCTACTTCACTATAGACTATGTTCACCTCCCATGTGCCCCCCCCCCACAAAAGAATGAATAAACAACATCTCAAAGATTAAGAACTATAAATATCATTTCATTCATGAGCAACTCATAAGTACATATTGCAACAACAAAATTGTATGTACCACTATTGTTGAATTACAAAAGAATTTCCCATAGATAAAATCAAGAATCTAAACTCTATCTTATTTATAACATTGCCATAAAACTAATGAAGCAAAATTATCCTTTGTTCACACTACTAAGCTTAAAGTGGAGGCTTCCCTGCAGGGCAATTCTTGGCTTTACAATGAAATTATGGTACTTAAAAAGAAAATGGGGGTTATGCAAAAAGAGCTGGACTATGAACACACCATGAGAACTCAGATGGAAATACAAATTGATAACATCCATGAAAAGCTCAAGGAATATGAGTAGGAGCTCTGTTAATTAATTAAGGAAAGTGGTCAAAGAATGGAACAGGTCACTTGTAGTTTTTGTGTTGTGGTAGCCAGTCTAGGTAAGAAGAGTAATGAGGAGATAATGTCTCTAGGTAATGTTGGGACAGGGAGTCCAGGAGGACCTAGTAAGAGAACTAGGTAGAGCATGAGGAAAAATGTCCCTCAGGCTCTTGAGGCTCCTATTTTAGCTTCGACTAACATTATCTAGAGTACTGCAGAAGTAGGTAAAGAGGTGACAAACATCATCAAAAAGCTACTATAGGTAATAGTTGTGGAGTTGGTGTGTTGATTGCTAGTTTGGGTGGTTTTACTAGTTTTTGCTTTTTGTTTTCTAGCTTGTTTAAAACTCTAGGTTCCAAGTCCTTATAAAACTTGGTTACTTTTTTATGGTTTAAACTTTTGGTTTCAAGTCCCTGTAAAACATAGTTTCTTTGTTTAAACTTTATGTTTCAAGTCCTTGTAAAACATTGTGGTGCTCAATGTTTATCTTTAGTTTTCTATAAAGGGTTTTGGGTCCCTTCAAAACTTGTTTTTACCTTAATCTAAAACATTGCCATAAAACAAAACTCCTAAATCTAGGATCCTCCAATGTTAAGGATATGATAAGATTGAAGACACATGACATCATTTAATATAGCAATAGGTTGCACTCCATTTTCACATGAATTCAAGAGTTTATGGCTTCTAGATCCACTCCATAATGATTGACAACCGCTTTCACTCAACATGTAACAATATCTAATAACTGAAAGGTCATGGAATCATTATGAACCCAAAATAGTCAACTATTTCCTTATCAACACTTAGTCTTCTGATGTTGACTTCTTCTTTCATTGCTAACTCACCATTTTCCTACAAAATATTAGCATACACATGCAAAAATTGCAATACATATCCAAAATAAAATTCATAGTAAGTTTTCTCATATTGGCTTTTCTCTTATCACATGGCTTCAAAACTACCCAACTAATGCAAGATAGAAACATAAATCATTTCATTCAATGTAACCATATAATATATTACATATTCATCCAATCTTAGAAATGTCAAAGTGTAGAAATATATAATAGTATAACTATAAGCAGTTTGAATAAGTTCATAAAAAACTCATGAAGTTCTCAAGTCTTAACCATTGAAACATATAAGAATATGAACCAAATAAGCATTAAATTGGCCTTATCACTCGACACGTTTTGAATAATTTTGCATCTATGTGCTCTATTTTCTCAACATTTACTAGGACCAACTTATATAGAAAATACATAGTGACCAAAGACTTTCTCAACTCCTATAGAGCTTGGCATATACATGATTATTTATTTCTTTAAATGACTCGATCTCTATAGAGTAGCTTGTCACAATGATGAGTGACTAACTCTGCCTTATATATGACTAAGTGTGACATTAATAGACAGCAAGACTTGAAGGTATAAAAAATCTCCCCCTTTAACAATAGTGGAAAAAATACTTTTTCATGATTACATATTTATAGTACAAAGATAATAGTACTCCCTCTAAGCCTATGACATAGTTCTTATAAAACTTCAAACCTTTTTATTTACAATACAATATAGAATAAAAAATTTACATGAATCAAATAGTGTAATTGTAACTTTGTCATATCTTGTCTACTTTCTATCCTTTAAACTCATTATTCCCTCATGATCATGTATCCCCCTTTATTATTTCATCATTAATCAACTATCCCCCTTATTTTTGACACTTATGTCTACTACTTTGGCTAGTGGGATAGTAAGGGTGTTGGAATCAAATTGTATTTATCAATAAATGGTTTATGAATTTGATTGATCATGCAAAGTCCATGATCCCATATGGTTCTTTCTAATTCTAAAACATGAATCTTCAATTCTAGATTCATTTCTAATTCAATTAAGCTATTGTCAACCAAAATATTATGATCTCTTTGCACTAGATCCATTGTTGAAGTAAGCTCTCACTACATAACCTCTAGATGACGTATTGACATTAACTGTATAGAGATCAATTTGGATCTCATTCAGTTATCTAATGTATTTAGCTTAGCCAACCTTTCCTATGCAAACAACAATATGTTATAGTGCTTTGAGCTTGATTCAATTGACTAAGAGATAGAGCTACTTGATTGCTTCATGTCAACTTGAATCCTCTATATGTTTTCCTAAAATTTAAATATGTGAATCTTGACATGTCACAAAGTATGTAGTACAAATCTTACACTTTCTTTACAATTTATTTAAATTTTTGTACAAGTGCATGCAACTCCACTTTTCTAACTGCAATAATAGTAGAGACTTTCCCAAATACTCTCTTTTCAAATTTCTTTTTAGATCAGGCCATATGTTTTTCATTTGCCTCAATATCTTTAGTGTTGACCTTTTCAAAAATTTGTACCAACTGAGAGATAATGGAGGTCTACTCATCAATAGTTTGAATATCAAAAGCATGAAAAAAGATGTCTTTGTGTCATGCAACACTTGTTTCTATTGTAGTTCTCTTTTCATTTCTTTTTCCTTCTTCTTCCTAGCTATAATATCTTGTAGGATGATAGTTCACTCAAAAGTGAGATTGGCTAGATCCCATTTTGGCAATTAATTACTTCATCTAGACTAAAAATAATATCTAGAGAACTATGCTTAACCTTCTTTCCTTTACTTTTCTTTGAAGTGTTGTTGCTCAACATTGCTAGAGTAAGAGTAGGTAATGGGGTGTCACCATTCGGTCTTGGTTGAACTTCAATGCTCAAAACAAAAATGGTAGCACTTAGTATTATATTCCCTATTTCCTCTTTTTGTTGTTTAGTCTCCTTACCTCCCCCCTCCTAAGAACCTGAGACATGTGGTTGTTCTTGACCTATAGTAGAAACTTCTAATTTTTTTCCTTGATTGATTCTACTGACTCTTGCTTTTCCCTTTCTGGTTCCTCAACTTTTGAGGTCATCATTTGTTCATCAATGAGAGTGTTAGGTGTGGTATCATGAATAGGTGATATGTTGCCTTGTGGAATTGGCACACCTGAGTTTTCTTCATCACTTTGATCATCTTCAATAGCCACTATTACTACTTCTTTCTCCTATTTAACTCCTCTTGTAGTTAACCAAAAAATGCTCTTCCATAAAATATCATTTTGTTGTACAACAGCCTCAATATTATTCTATAGAATTATGAATTTTTTAAATTTAGGAACAAATTTTGTTCCTATGCTTCTCAAAAAATGTTGTCTTTTGTTTATTTAATAAATTAGGCATAATCTTGGCCAATGTAAATGCTCTTATTTGTTTCTCTACTTATTATGCATGTTGGTATCTTCTTTCTAGCCTACTATATAAATCACTTGGAATCTTTTTTTCCAATTCAATAGGAGCCAATTTATTATTAGTCATCATATCTATCATGGCCTTTTCTACCTTAATTATTCATCATTTCTCAATGTATCATATTTCACATATCTGAAACTTGATAACCCTGTTGAGCTTTTGATGTTGGCACATACCTCATCAATATTTCTTAGCTTTGTAGGTACAATGACTTGGTGATGTCCAGGTTCATCAAACTTAGTCTTCTCTACATCCTCCTCTTCAACATATTTCTTCTTTACTAGTCTTTAATTTTTGAAACTTTTCTCTTTCCTACATTGGTGCCACTAGGCTTGGTGATTTTAACCACTCCTTTCTTCATAGGTGGTTTGACACTATTGCTACTTCTCTAGGGTCTTTGGTCTTTGTGGTGAAAGAGGATAGAGGGGCCTGGATGTTGTCTTCTCTTCAATATTCTTCACCTTAGGCTTTTTAATTTTCACTGATTTAGCCTTCTTTGCAGGTGGGATGACCAATGCTAGGGCTTTGTCCTTTTTCTCTTCACTTTCTCCCTCTTCCTCATCACCACTATTATTTTCTTCATCTTCTCCTAGACCTCAAGTCAACATCAAAAGTTCTTTAGCTTACGTCTATTTTCCTAGCTTCTCTTCTATTGGATACAATTGTTCAATTATGTGTTGTCTTTGACATTACACAAATATTATATCAGTCAGCAGACAGAGTCTACCAAGCTCAATTGGTCAGCAAAGAAAATTATATATTGTATCGAACATTCCTAGAAATTACTCTATAGAAACTATGTCTACTGAGCTAACTGAGGCATCGAAGGATTCTATGGAAAAAGTTAATGGTAATCAAGCTCACAAGGTTATCAAAGGAAAGTCAGTGTTTATCAAGCTCACCTGATCTCAAAAGGATTTTGCAGAGTTCACAATGTTCACTGAGCTTTAGTTGGTTAACACTGGAAATCATTTCTAGAGCAATGTTTACTGAGCAGGGTTGTCCAATGAAGGATTTCATTTTTTTTAGAAAATAAAGTTTAATTATTTCATGTAATGATTGTAGCCAACTGAGGTAATGATTATTGGTAATTGTAACTTGTAAATGAGCTGACTTGACAATTTGTAAGGTATAAATAAAAGGTCAAGTTGTGAATTCAAAAGTGCAATGAGAGAACATGCAAGTGTGTTGATTATGTGAAGAGGAAAGTGTGAGAAAATTTTGAAGAAGGATCATATATCCTTGACGTGCAACAAAGTTGTATTTGATCAGAGAGGATCTAATGAAGTAGACAAAGATTTGTATTAGCAATTCAGTTGCATCTCATTCAGGTCAAGTCATTGTTACTTTCTCACCATTGTAGTAGTGATTTCTAAATCTCTTAATAGAGTTAGTTTAATAGAAATTTTGTAAATCCTCTAACAAGGTGATAGTTCTATTGAATTGTTCTAAATTCCTCTAGCAAGGCCACTCCTAATAGGGTGATTAAATCCTCTAACAAGGTCACACCTAATAGTGTGTTTTGTAACCTTTAACAGGGTTGGCTCCTAATAGGGCTCACTTTAGAAGAGTAAAAATTAGTAGCTATTTACTTAGTGGTTTTTCCCATATTAGGTATCCATGTTAAATTTGGTATCTCATGTGTCCATATTATTTCTTTTATGCATGCATGTTAATCGCTATGAATTTTTAAGATCAGACAGAGGTGGTGAATTCATCTCCCATGAATTCAACAACTTTTTCATTGAAAGAGGAATCAAAAGATAGGTATCAGCCCCTAGAACTCCCAAGTAGAATGGAATAGCTAAAAGGAGGAACAAATTTATCATGGATTGTGCAAGAACTCTAATGATTGAAAAGAAAATTTCTATCAAATACTAGAAGGAAGCTATCAACACTACAATTCATACCTTGAATCGAGTACCATTGAAGAAGGACTCATTCAAAACCCCCTGTGAGTTATGGTATGGCTATAAACCCAATCTAAGTTACCTAAAAGTATTTGGAAGCAAATGTTATATTTTGAATGAATCTAGAAAAGAAAAATTTTATGTGAAGGGTGATGAAGGTATATTTTTGGGATATTCTTGTAAGAGTAAGGCATATAGATGTTTGAATTTATCTACTCACAAAGTCATAGAAAGTGCACATGTGAAAGTTGATGAGTTTGAAGAAAGGACTAAAGAATAAAGAAAAAAGGAAATAGAAGATTACATGAGATTTGTTTTCATTGAACTTGGTACAATGCCAGATACATCTGTCAATTAGGAAACTTCTACTCTCAAGTCTTCAATCAACAAGTTGCAAGAAGTTCAAACCGAGTTGCAAGTACCCGAGTCACAATCAAATGCTACCGAACCAATGCCAACTAAGTCTGAAGGATCCAAGCAGTAGATAGATCAACTAGAGCTAGAAGTTGAAACTCAAAATGAAGATAGTGGAACACAGTCAAAAGGCAAAGAACCTATATTGGCCAAGTATGTCAGGAGACATCATGCACTAGATTAGATTATTGGAGACAAATATGAAAGTCCTATGACAAGAAGTAAGCTAAAAGGTACTTTTTTACTTGCCAATTTTGAACCTAGAAATGTCAAATATGCATTAGAAAATGAAAGTTAGGTTGAGGCTATGAATGAAGAGATAGAGAAAATAAAGAAGAACAAAACATGAACTCTTGTACCTAGGCCTAAAGATAAAAATGTGATTGGAACAAATTGGGTATTTATAAATAAGTTGAATGAATATGGTAAGGTATCAAGGAATAAAGCTAGAATAGTATGTAAAGGCTACTCTCAAGAAGAAGGAATTGATTATGGAGAGACTTTTTCTCCTATTGCAAGATTAGAAGGTGTTAGGACCTTACTTGCATATGTTGCATACAAATGATTTAAGGTATAATAGATGGATGTCAAATCAACATTTCTTAATGGTATTCTTGATGAAGAAGTCTACATTGAGAAACCTAAAGGTTTTGTTGATCCAGATAAGAAGGACATGGTTTGCAAATTATACAAAGCATTGTATGGTTTGAAACAAGTTCGTAGAGCATGGTATGAAAGATTGCATAACTATCTTATTCATATTGGTTTTCAAAGAACTAATGATAATAGTAGCTTGTATATCAAGGAAGGACTAGATAACAAGATTTTTTTGGCAAAAATATTTGTGGATGATACTTTGTTTACAAGGAATGATAATCTATGCAAAGAGTTTTCAAAAAAAATGAAAAAGGAATTTGAAATGTCTATGTTTAGTGAGATTAAATTCTTTGTTGGTCTTCAAATTCAGCAAAGCAAGAATGGTATCTACATTACTCAGTCTAAGTACATTAAGGAGATACTCAAGAAGTTTGGTATGGAAGATTGTAAACTAGTTGGGACTCCCATGTGTAGTGGACTAAAGCTTACCAAGGATGATGAATCAAAAGAGGTAGATCAAACCTTATATAGATCAATGAGTGGAAAACTGTAGTATGTGGTTTATACAAGGCTTGATAATGCTCTTGCAGTTGGTATTGTAGCAAGATTTTCAGCAAAACCCAAAGAAAACCAAATGATGGAAATCAAAAGGATCTTGAGATACTTGAAAGGCATCGAAGATTATGGATTATGGTACAAATTTAGAGGAAATTTGGACTTGAAAGTTTTTACTGATGTTGATTGGGTAGGAAACATTGATGATAGAAAGAGTACAAGTAGTGAAGAATTCTTCCTTGGAAAGAGGTTGGTTTCTTGGACAAGTAAAAAGAAAAATTATACATCCCAATCTACAATAGAAGTAGAGTATGTTGCAATAGCAGTAAATTGTTCCAATATTGTTTGATTTAAATAATTGTTGGAAGGCATGAAGGTTGAGATCAAAGAACTAGTTGTTATGTTTTGTGATAATACAAGTGCAATCAACATATCAAAAAATCTAGTAATGCATTCCAAAATCAAGCACATTTCTATAAAGTATCACTTTGTCAGAGAATTTATGTAGGATAAGGAGATCAGATTGGAATATGTCCATACAAAGGAACAAATTGCTGACATATTCACCAAGCCATTACCTAAGGATGCATTCTTGTATCTAAGAAGTAAGCTAGGGGTCATTCCCCTATTTGAAGCTTAGTAAAATGAAGTTTTAGTGATGTATCAACAGGAACCAAGTTGCAGATCTATCAGTTGATGTAGCATAATCATGGGAACATTGGATATGAATTAGTACTCAAGGTACATTTTTACTCATTTGGTATGTGTTGTCTTTGGCATTATTGTCAAAGAGGGAGAGTGTACTATCATATCTTTTTGAAATTTGAATTTTTTTGTGGAGAGTTTGCTATTTGAAAAGAAGCTATGTAATTCCTTCATAGAGGGAGATTACTACATTAGAGAAGTTTGTGGCATAAAATTTAAGAGGGAGAAATGTTCTGTCAGAAAAAGACTTGTTTTCAAATTTGATTGTGCTATGACATGTTGTGTTTCCATCAATGCTAAAGAGGGAGATTATTGGATACAATTGTTCAATTGTGTGTTGTCTTTGATGTTACACAAATGTCATATTAGTTAGTAGATAGAGTCTACCAAGCTTAGTTGGTGAGCAAAGAAAATTACAAAGTCTATTGAGTGTTCTTGAAAATTACTTTGTGGAAACTGTGTCTATTGAGCTCACTCGAGTGTCGAAGGATTTTGTGGCAAAAGTTAGTTGTAACTAAGCTCACAATGTTATCAAAGAAAAGTCAGTATTTATTGAGTTCACTTAGTCTCTAAAGGATTTTTTAAAGTTTTCAGTGTTCATCAAGCTTTAGTTGGTTAACATTGGAAATCATTTCTGGAGCAGTGTTTACCGAGCAAGGTTGGCCAATGAAGGATTTCATTATTTTAGGAAATAAAGTTTAATTATTTCATATAATGATTGTAGCCAATTGAGGTAATGAGTATTGGTAATTGTAACTTGTAAATGAGCCAACTTGACAATTTGTAAGGTATAAATAAAAGGTCAAGTTGTGAATTCAAAATTGCAATGAGTGAGCATGCAAATGTGTTGATTATGTGAAGAGGAAAGTGTGAGTGAATTTTGAAGAAGGATTAGATATCCTTGAGGAGCAGTAAAGTTGTATTCGATAAAAGAGGATCTAGTGAAGTAGAATAGAGATCTATATCAACAATTTAGTTGCATCTCATTTAGGTCAAGTCATTTTTACTTTCTCACCATTGTAGCAGTGATTTCTAAATCTCTTAACAAAGTTGGCTTAACAACCATTTTGTAAATCCTCTAACAAGGTGACAGTTCTATTGAATTGTTCTACAGTCCTCTAGCAAGGCCACCCCTAATAGGGTGATTAAATCCTCTAACAAGGTCACACCTAATAGTGTGTTTTGTAACCTTTAATAGGGTTGGCTCCTAATAGGGCTCACTTCAAAAGAGTGAAAATCAGTAGTTAGTTACTTGGCGGTTTTTCCCATATTGGGTTTCCATGTTAAATCTAGTGTCTCATGTGTTCATATTATTTCTTTTATGCATGCATGTTAATCACTATGAATGTTTAAGATCTATTAAAAATAACATACACTGCATCTACCAAGTTATAGCATTTCTCTATATGTTTACTGAGTGACAACAATAACTAGTTTTATTAGACATCTAAGGGATCTATTGATTTGTTTTTGTGGTAATTGATTCACCCCCCCTCTTAGTTACTCTGTCTATATTTCAAACATCTTCTAGTTTTTTAATCATTTTCTTTCTCTTCTTACTGACATAAGCAATTTTGATATCAATTATAGTTCTAGCCTTTTCTTCTTCATACTTTCCAAAGGATTCTACCTTTGCATTAATTTCTTCCTTTTGTAATGTAGCAATGCTTGTGCTCACATCTTTACTTTCAAATTCATAACTAAAGGGCTTAAGCCATGATTTCCTATGCTTCACTGCCTATACAAATGTATTATCTATGTTTACCAAAAAATATATATCATTGTAATGTTTCATTACTAATGATTTTGGTATCCTTATTCTTTTTCTCATCTTTAGTTTGAATTCCTCAAAATACTTATCGATAACATTTTAAAAATTTTCTCCCAACTGCATTATGTACTCACCAATATGTTTTGTAACTGATTTTCCTTGCTCCCAAACAACATTTCCAATATAATTCAAAAACATAGAAGAAAATGCACATAATCAAAGATCCAAACTTACATATATAATTCTTTTCCTTCCTAATTGATGTCAAGTTCTCTGCTAATTGTGACTTTTGTGACTTGACAAAGTCATATTCATAATTCTTCATCACAATCTTCTACACTTGGTCAATTTCCATACAAGGCATGCTATTTAGTCTACTAGACTGATAAAATTTGTGAGAGATGACTCTCAGTGCAAACTCTATCACTAGATCTATTATGATTGAAATAGAAAATCCTTGTCCATTCCACTCAAATTTTGTATTAGCTTCAATTTCTTCTCTACTTAGGCAACACATAGTCTTCTTCTTATCCATTATTGGATACATATTAGCATTATGAATTACTTTCTTCAAAATCTCGATAGGTCCATTTTCTAACCATAGCTTCATGTCATGAATTTTTCTCAACACAACTTTGATCCATTCAATCTTAAAATTTCTTTGGAAATCTAGGGCATGAGTTAACCCTTTCCTCTCAATAATTTTAAACTCATCCTTCAATATAGCTTCATCATATAATTTCTCATATGCCACACAAATCTCATAATTACCAACTTTTCCAATTTTTCACATATAACATCTCCGTACATCATGTATCATAATAAATTTAGGTGTTATCAATGATAACTCACCCATTGAATCTCCTTTCATAGAAATATCTAGAATAACATGAAACTTAGGTGGAGGACAATCACCACTCATCACCAATTGAATATTTCTTACCTCTACTCCTTGATTCTTCATAGTAGATGATGAAGATGCCAAATTCTTGTATTAGGGTTATGAAACTCTTCTTTATAAAATATTCTTCACAACTAAAGATCAATGCTCGATCACTCTTTCACTACTAGTTCACTTCCAATCACCTTAAAATTGCTTCACCAATTGCTCAAATAGATTTGTGCTCTTAAGATTTTATTGCAAGGTGTGTGAAATACCTTCAAATTTTTGATATATATCTCCATTAATTAAAGTTAAGGTCTCCATTAATGTTGTGATCTCTATTGGGTGGAATCTAGCTGTCTTGATTGATATAGACACTTTTGAACTCAATCTCTGCTATACAACTTGGTCTATTTCATCTAACTTGGCCTATACATTAGTCTATCATTGAGGTACTCAGTCCATATTGCAATGCTTACTCAATATAGAAATTTTTTGTTGATTTTTGACACCTATTGCGTAAATGATTCTTTTGCACTATTCTTTCCATTGATACGTTCTTATGCATTTTTTCTCATGCAACTATGAACTTTTGTACATTTTATGTTATGAATTGATGTAAGATAAATCATTAGGTACACATTTCCTTACATACCTTACTTGAATATTTTAAGGTGGTGTGATCACCTTCTCCATTGGATTGGGTGACCTTGACTTCATTTGTTCCACTGCCTCTAGTTTCCACCTTTTTCTTCCATGTTTGATTCATCTCTTTCTTTGTTTTCTTAGCATCCACTTTTCCTTTACCCTTATTGTGTTCATTGTTTGGTACTAGTGCTTGGATCCTACAATTCTTACTCACACGTCCAATCTTGTGATAATTAGAACAAACTTTCTTTGGTGCATTCCTATTTGTCTAGTTAGGTTTTTCCTATGATCTACATTCATATGCTTTATGTCCAAAATTTTGACAATTGTAACAATAGCCTTCAAATCTAGGTGCAATAGATGTATTTTTCATTCTTGATCTACACTCATGTATTTGATATCATTTCTTCTTGCAATAAAAATAATAATAATATGGTAAGTTAGGTTTAGGGTTTTGCATACCATTCTTGCTTTTACAGATATTTGTAGTGTATCCAACCTTACCACAATGATAGCATGTAGGTTTGCCTATTGACTTTGCATTCATTATCTCTCTAGTCCTAGACTATTCTCCTCCTTTAGTAGATAAATGTTGCTTTACATGTCCTTTTCCAAAAGTGTTGTTAGATGACCTAGGTGATTTCATTAGTTCTTCAAAGTACTTAAATACTTCACTAGGCTTGTTCATACTTTTCACAAGTGATTTCCTAGATCTTAAATCATTCCTAAATAGGTCATTATATGATCTTATATTTTCTATCTCCACATCTTTCCTATTCAATTTCTTATTTGCAAGCATCAGTTGATTCATTATGTCTAGCTAAGTGTTTGTAAGCTTTTGCACATCAAATGACCTTTCTTCAAGTCTAATTGCCATCTGTCTTTTATCTTCCTCAACTACAAATTTATCTTCTTCAAATTTCTTCTTCTATTTGATCACTTCACATAACCTTACTAACTAAATTTCATGTTCTCTTTTCAATCCCCTAACTTCTTCATTCAAGATATTATTCTTCTCAACTAAATCTACAATGGCTACATCATTCTCATTAGCATTTCTAGTGTTAAGAAATCCTTGTGTATCAACTTCTTCATAATGTTTATTATTCTATTGAATAGCCATGTCCTTTCTCTTTCTAAGTGATTTCCTCAGTTCTCTCTTCCTACTTCAAGGTTTTGTAGTATGAGTTAGATGTCAATCAGGTGATTGTCAAAAACCTTACCCAGTATGTAAGCCTCCATCTCCAAGATATGAACTCTCAAGCTGTTAAAATTCCTTCAAGAGAACCAATTATCTAATACCAATTTTTGGAAGTTTAATTAGGAAACTAAGATACTAAGAGGGGTTGGGGGGGTGAATCAAGACCTATAAAAATTTAATCTTCAAAACAACTTTACTGCATTCACCATATTGACCTTCTCATATCTAGTTTATGCATAACATAACTTGTAAAATCAAATATTGTAATAAGTATATATCAGCATCAATCACATCCATAAAATGTAAATACATAACACAAAATATTTGGTTACCTATAAACCCTCCAAGTTGAAGTCAAAAATGGGGTGGGGATTGTACACTAAGATTGTGACACACTCTAAACCCTTCTATCCAAGTGATTCCATGAGTTGGAATGCTTGAATGCCAACTTAAAACTCCCTATCTGTGTATTGCAAGGATATGTTTAGAGCAATGTAAATAGCTCTTATCTGAGTCTTTGAGACACAACCCTTGCTAATAAACCATGCAATGGGAGCTTCTTTGAGACAAGAGGAAAAATGCCCATGTCTAAGAGAACTCTCAAAATGCAATGCAAGTATGAACTAAGCTAGCATGCAATGCAAAATGAAACTATATTAAACAAGATGAGAGTGAATTAAAAATCCAAACAAGTTAAGCTATGTGATCTAGATTATTGCAAGAAATAGAATCTATACTACATGAATCTAAACTAAAATTTCATAGTATGAGAGAAATTAGACAAGAGAATAAAATTTCTCCACAAGCTCTCAAAAATTTGATCGAGAAACATAGAGCATAACGATACTCAAGAGTGTGGATCCTTTGAGAAGAGGAGGGCTCTTTATTTTAAAGATGTATGGATGATGGAGATCAATATCAAGGGATGAAGGATCAAGGGTAAAACTTAACTTTGGCATGATCCATGTGCAAGAGGAAGTCAACCAATAAGAAAAGAGTTGACTTTGCATTTAATTCAAAAAAAGCCTTTTCTTTTAATTTGTAAAATAGAAAAAGGATTTTACGTATGCACATTGAGTTGGTTAGAAGAATGGGGTCTTTTATTTAATTAAAATAGGACATGTTATTTTAATCAAATAATGAACTTAGGATAGTATAGTCAAAGTATAGGTTATAATCAAATTAACTAATTCTTAGCAATTTGGTCTAAGAAAATGATTAATTAATTCAGCCAAAATATTGAGAAGGGGACCAATAATCCAGATGAAATTTTTTAGGTGATTAAATTTTCCCCTCTTTCACTAATGTGTGATCTATCTAGGAACACATGATGTCAAAGAATACAGAAGCCAACCAGGCAACAACAGATAGAGAGATCTGATTCCAAAGAATGAAATACAAAAAGAGATAACAAATCTCGAATTTAGAGCCTAATAGTGATAGTACCAAACACTAGGAAGGAGATGATGTTAGAACTCAAGAAGAATGCTAACACCAAGAAAAATAGATAGATCAAGAGCATGTGAAAAAGGTCAAACGTATGCTTCTAAGAAATAGATAGCTATAATAAGCATTGATAGAGTATTTTTGCCCCCTTGGGATCGAAATCAAAATGAGGCAAAGTGGATGTAGAAACAAGCTATATATGAGAAAATCATGACATAACAAAGTCCATGATTACAAATATATGATTAGAACTGAAGAGTGACGATTAAGGAATTATAGAATGCCCCAGTTTGACCAAAGTTGACCATGAAGAATAAAGTATGAAGATTAGCTCAAATCAAGTAGAAACATGATGTAGACATGAAAATATGAAGTGAAGTGGATAAGAAGTGTAGAAATGATGAAAACATGGAGAAATGAAGACGCCTCAATGAAGATTCAAAGTTTAGACCTCAAAAGGTCAGCTAACTGTATAAAAGAAGGTAGGTTTTTGAAATACAATTTTCACTATTAAGATGAACTCAAATTTTGATTTCAATCCCAAAAATGGATCCAAGATGTCAAAATTAGCTAGGGGTGCAATTTTTGTGAGATTTCGAGGAGTTTGGAAAATGAGTCAAAATGAGGTCAAAGGGCCATATAAGGGGTCTAAGGGTCATTTTCAATTCTTTTGTCTTTTTTTTTTGAGAGATTTTTGAATGATTTGGAGAGAGAAAATGGCATTGGAAGGTATTCCAATCCACAAACATTGTTTTGAGTGCAACCGGTTGTACAACTAGCCACCTGACTATGAGGCCCTAGTAAGTTATCAATATTTTATCATTTTTTGATGCATTTATTGTCTTTTTTGCATGTTTTTAGGTTTTAAAAAAGAAATTTCATGCGATATTTTAAAAGTATCACATGGGTACTTTAAGAAATATCCCACAATATTTCTGTCACACAAAAATTGTCACACTGCTTAGAAAAGTTTGTCATCCAAACCATACCCAAAAGTCATACTGCATGGTGCGAAATGTCCTTAGGGAAAAAAGTATCACCTAGGTATTATGAAAAGTGTCACATGAAATTTAATTAGTAAAAATTATCACCTCCATATAGTAAAAAGTGTCACACAATCTATTTTTTGAGTTTTTGAGTTGAAGTTTGCATTTTTTAAAGTTGTTTTGATGATATTGATGTTCATTTTATTTTGTGTTGTAGATTGTGTTTTCCGCACTTCATATCAGGGCCCCCAAAGTGGTGGGGTTGTGCATCATTGAGTATTTAAATGATGATGAGAGGGCTGCCATATCATGTATTGGGCTGAAGTGGGTGATATGCATGTCCCATATTTGGACGAATCACGATTTACTGAGTGCTTTAGCTAAGTGATGACACAACAAGCACAACACCTTTCACTTTCCTAGTAGAGAGGTCAAAATCACATTAGAGGATGTATACCAAATCCTTCACATTTCTTTCTATGGAGATCTAGTGAGTTTTTATGTTTTGTTTCTCATTTTATTTTAAGTTTCTGATATCCTTCAAGCATGTACTGATGTAGGTTTTGTATGTCACAGGAATATTATGATCAAACCTTGACAAACCTGTACAATAGGTTTACTTGGATTTTACCATCTTAGATCATCACCTAAGATGGGAGTGACTCATTTATGAGTATGAGGTTGAGTTTCCACTTCCTTGCCTTATGTGTTCATTGATTGCCCAAGCTTTGGTTACCGATAGGAGCCAGAAGGGCTTCCCATTAGGATGGCATATATTGCTAGTAGATTTGTTGGGATAGCCTCAGAGGATGGCATGGGGAATTGTGATTTTGGCAAATATGTACAAGGAGCTCCATGAGATAGCCTACCAATAAGGACAAACCTGGGCATGTAGTATAGTGTTGGCTTAGATATGGGCATGGGAACACATTGTAGTGATCCAATCGTAGGTATAGCCATGAGAGCACAATGAGCCCTATATTTTTAGGTACACAGGGTTCATCCCATAAAGTCACAATGGATATGTGACCTACTATCAATGTCTCTTTGATGAGCTTACCTCTTTTTTCTACTATCCATATCATGATTTCCACATATGGTCTAATTTGTGGGAGCTTTAGTATATGCATTACAGTCAATCACTAGTTGGGAAACTTCAGACATAGTGGAGCATTTCATGATTAGTCAAGTATGGCACCAGTTTGGCTAGTGGTAGGGGGTCTTAGTGGAGAACACTATGTATGGAAAATTCCATGAGGAGGACTATTAGGCTTAGCATCCATGCTAAACTATCAACCCACCCTATGAGAGATAACAACTTTGGTGTGTGAGTCGTGGGACTACTATTTGGAGGTGGCAGATTTAGAAGAAGATCCAACCTATTTATATGAGATGTTGAGACATCTGTTTCCTAGATTCACTTGACCAGATGCCCTAGCCATAGCATTAGGACATAGGGGTGATGGAGGAGATGATAGTAGATCTGGAGGAAGGGATGGTAGATGTATGGAGATTAGGAGCAGTTCTTAATCTAGTGGGAGGAGATAGACACAAACCTAGGCCATGAGAGAGGAGGAGGAGGAGCATCCATCGAGATGCAAGAGAGTAGTATGGGAAGAGGCATGACATGAGAAGACTACCAGAGGATATGGCAATCAAGATGCTAGATTTTGGGCTCTAGAGGCAGAGTTACAGGTGATGTGGGTTACCATCATAGTGTAGGATTAGTAGCTCATAGATGAGCGAGCACAAGGAGAGGAGCTCTATAGGGAGAGAGATGTTGATAAGAGAGAGCCAACACATCATGGGGCATGAGCTACATACTATTAAGGAACACACAGGAGTGTGGTGCTATCAAGACAGGGATTTTTGGACTACTCAGAGCCCACAGATAGATTAGAGGGTGTTATACAACCACCAGATAGGAGGTACAATCCACTTCCATGATCACCACTAGCCCAACAGGGTGGGAGTCAGTCCTAGAGTTAGGAGTAGCCTAGGATGATGTCCTTGTGACATTTTGTTGTACCATGCATGCTTTGAGACATATATCCAAATTTTGGATCTCGCATTGTATATGTACTATGACACAATTCAATATATATGAGATATTGGTTTTGAGTGATAGTCTTGCGTACTTGTCTCATTTTGGGAATGTTGTATATGGATGTTTTAGTTTTGATGTTTCCATTTGATGTTTCTAGATTCTTTCTCATGTATGCATGGTTTTATGCTCATGTTGATATGTTCATGGGTCTCTCTCATGTATATATTTTTAGCTCTCATGTGTATGATATAGACTCATGTTTTGAAAATGTAATACTTGGGGAAAGAAAATGTGATTTTTAGGTTAATCCCTTGTGATGACAAGATATACAAGAGGCAAAGAAAAATATTACAAAGATGAAAATACATAATCAAGAAGAATGAAAAGAAGATATGAAAGAAATTAATTGATATGTTTGAGAAAGATGAAGATAAAACTCTCCCCATATGCAGAAATGCAAGACTAAGCTAGAAAAATTTGCCTATCATGAAAAATAATATGCAAATTGGTTTACTTGCAAGGGATGCAAAATATTTATACTCTAATGTCATCGCTGAACATTTATTAGTGACATCATAAGATCATATAACCATTACTAGTATAACTATGAGGATATGAATATGATCTATATCATATAGGAATGTGGAAATTCAATCTAAGCATGAAAGACATGTAAGTCAAGATGGCTACATGATTATATTCCCTCATTTTAATATAGCAAGATTACACTTGTATCAAGGTATAAGTGCCAAGATCACCCCTGAGTGCAGTCTTTTGAAAATAGTCAAGGATGATACATTATAGGTCCAAAGTGTCAAGTAGGACAAGCATGAATGCTCTAAACATTATAGATTCACAAAGTACACCCACAAGAAGAAAGAAATTAAAAACATGCCCCATGCCCCCAATATTCTAGTCCATGACATCCTCAAACGACTATTAGGGAGGGAACACATAGCAAAGAAGATGTCATAGACAATACACAAAGAAGGTAAAGTTTATCATATCTCAGTAGTTTGAATGTTTAAGTGCATGTGTATAAGTCAAATGGTAATTTCTTCAAGTCTTGAATCCGATAATGAGAAATATTGCAACATCCTAGACCATAGGTAGACTATTTGAAAAGTGTTGAGAAACACTTGATGTTGAGTTGGGGGTACTATTGAGAAACATTATTTTGAGTTTTACCAAAGAAACCCTAATGAATAAGGAGAACCCAATTGGCTATGCAACCATGCCTTTGAGATGAGGATAAGAGACAATTCCAAGCTAGGAAATGTGTTTCAGAGTGAATGAGTGAGACTAGTAGACATAGGTGTGAGGGTCTCAAGTAGCACCTGTTTCCAAGTTTTCACCACTTGGCAGATTTTTTAAGAACTTTTTTCATTTTTTTTGTATTTTTGTATTTTTCATTTTTTTTTGTGATACATCAAAGTTCCTATTGCTAGGTTTTCACTAAGATGGTCATTTTTTAAGGAAATTTTTTACTTTTTAAAGGAATTTTTTAGGATCAATAGATATATACAAAGAGTTGAGCTATGAGCCTTTAAGCATAGAACTTTTTCATATGTAGCACATTGATAGGGTCCATAAATTTTTCCCCTTTAGGAGTAGAAATTTGATAAGTACTGGATCCAAATGCTACTATGATAATGTAAGGGCCCAACTAGTTAAGCTCAAATTTCCCTTTTTGCTCTCTGTTCTACTATTTTTTGGGATTTTCTCTGAGCATAATCTCACCCACTTGGAACTCATAGAGATAAAATTTCTTTTTGTATGTAGTAGATATTTTCTTTTGATAAGCCCTCATATGGTCAAAATCAGCCTTATGAAGATCATTAAGGGTTTCTAGCTCTTGTACTCTCATGGCCCTATGGTCAATTCATTGGTTAACAAAATGTATAGGGAGATTCACAATGAGGGAATCTCAACTTCTAAGGGTAGGAAAATCTCATAATTGTAGACTAAAGAAAAATGGTATAGCCCTTGTAGGAATACGTATGGTGATTCTGTAGGCCCATATTTCTAGATTGATCTACAAGTGCTAGCCTTTGCCTAATTTGTGAACCATTCTATGCAAGATTTTAAGCAATATTTTGTTAGAGGCCTCAGCTTGTTCATTCCCTTAGGGATAGTAGATTGAGGACCGATGTTGTTTGATTTTGAAGTTCTTACACAACTATCTTAGATCCTTGTTTTTGAATTATCCTCCATTACCAATAACAATGAAGGATGGGATGCCGTAGCAATAAATGATTTGCTTGAATATAAATAGGACAACATGTTTTCCTATAACAATAGATAAAAGTACAACCTCAACTCATGTGGTAAAGTATTCATTCATTGTGATAATGAACTTGTGCCCACTGGATGAACTTGGATGAATCTTCTCTACTAAGTCAAAGGCCCATTGCTAAAATGACCAATATATGACAAAAGGTATAAACTCATGTCCAATAGCATGAATCAAGTTACCATGAAGCTAAAATTTCTTACAAGATTTAGCATATCAAACAACATCAGCTTGTATTGTTGGCTAATAATAACCCACCTTAAGTAATTTTTGAGCAAGTGCGAGTCCATTAGAGTGTGCCTCACAAATGCCATTATGGACTTTGGATAATGCCTTTTCAAACTCTTCTAGCTCTAAAAACCTAAGCAGCATTCTGTCTAAACCCTTCCTATACAAGTCATTATAGACCAAGGTGTAGTGTAAGGCATTGTAAAGGAGTTAGCATTTTTGGTTGCACGTGAGATTTTTATGAATAATTTGATCACACAAGTGGGTGAAAATGGTAGCATATCGAGATGAATCATGACCAAAAATAGTGAAAATCACATGGTTATTAGAGGAGTCATAGGTAGGATGATGTAATTCTTCTACTAGGAACTCAAAATGCCATTCATGTTCTTGTAACTAGAGGATAGATGATAGGATGGCCATAGCATCTGCAACCTTGTTTTCTTCTCTAGGAATTCGTTGGAATGTCACAAATGTGAAATAGTTTTGTAGAGCATCAATCAACTTCTTGTAAGGTATCAAATTGTCATCTTTGGTTTGATATTCATTATTGACTTGGTTTATGACAAGTTGATAATCTCCATATATGTGTAACTCTATGATTCTCCATTCTAGAGCCATTTTAATCCTATTTGTTAAAGCCTCATTGGTGTAGGGGCACCTAGGTAGGCTTGTGGAAAGACCTAGGACTCCTAGGATATTTTGGCTTGTAGTGGTGTTAGCCATACTACTAGTTCAATAATAAGGCTAAAGACCTAGGTCTCCTAGATATTTTGGCTTTTAGTTGCATTAGCCACACTACTAGTTCAATAATAGGGCTAGTCTAGTCTGAGGGTGAGGTGGGTTAAGCTGAGAAAGCTTCTTAAGGTCTTGGTTGCTCATAGTTTCTCAATAAGGTCAAATTGAACATCTTTTTGGTTCTTAGGGTAGAGTGGTCAGATGAGTGTTTTTAGAACCTTCTTACATGTTTTTCATCTATTGAATGGTCTTGGCAAGGTATGCAAACCTTTGGAGCAAGTTTTTGGGTCAAACACTCAAAAATGAAAACATTGTCAATGTTGTCATTGACAACATTGACAATTTTTTGTTGCATTCGAGAAAATTTTTGGTTGGAGATTGATAAATATTTGGAGTAGTTGGGATTAGTGTTGGGATGTTTTTATAAGGCCATCCTTGACCTTTTGGCAGGGTTGGAACTTGGAGTAAATTCTAGGTGTACGAACTGACCAACAAGTTATAATCACAATTTTATGCTTTTGAGGATTATGGGAATTTTTATGGATTATGTTAGGAACTATTATTGCTTGAATAGTTAGAGAATTTTTATTTTGATTTCTAAATAGTGCTAGTTTTTGGATTTGTGGAGTTTGTGTTGCTTAAATAAATTATTTTGGTTTTTGTTAGTTTGTTGTTTTGAAATAAGTGCTTGGAAAAAATGGAGTCATAACTCCCTCTCCTGCCATAAGATGTATTTGACCTCTTGGGATTTGTGATATGACTCCTCATAAAACAAAGGAGGTTCCTCAAAAAATAAGGAAAGTTATTTTATGGTGATGCCCTAGGTGAGCCAGAGATGCATGGCTAGGGATCACAGTCTATAGTAGAGGTATTAGAGTGGTTGAAAGTATGAGATACTTCAACCAAATCTTGGAAAGTGTTAGGAGGATGAGTAGTGAACCCCCGATTTCAATGAGAGGCATTGGTGGAAGCTACATGGTGGGAAAAACATGTTTTCTTTTAGAAAACCTTCTAAACATTAAAAACCCTTATTTTTAGGCATATTTTGTGGTTGTAATGTACAGATAGGTTGAGAACCCTAGACCACTAAAATCTTTAAGTTCTCTGAAAAGGGTGTCTAGATTTATGGTTTTTTTTACCCTTTATTAAGGACTTTTGCAAGTTATCTAAGATTTCCTTGATCTAAAGGGCTAATTATTTGTAGCCCTATTACAAGCATTTGAATGAATTCTTGCTTGATATTTGGAAATTGATTAGGGTTTTAAGTGTGATTGTAGTTGTGAATCTTGAAGGGGATTCAAAATCCTTCTTAGGAAACCATTCAACCATTGGGGTGTCATTTGAGCATTTGGAGTTAGTTGTAGTGTTGGAGAGTTATTGACCTAATTAATTGGTGTGCACTAGTTGAATGGCCTAGGACCTCATGGTAAGGTTCCTAAGGAGATTAGGGTAATTAGAAACCCTATTAGATCAAGTAGAAGACCTAAGGTGATCCTAGAGGAAACTAGGGTGGGAGCAAGACTAGGTTGTCATGCCAGAGTGGTATTAGAGCAAGTTAAGGACTTGGGAAGAAGGTGTATGTCTACAACCACTAGAAAAACAATGGGTGAGTCAAATATGGTGACTAATGAAGAAATAACTAAGGAAGTTGATGATAAAAAGGAGAAGAATAGACTCCTTGAAGTATCCTTGGAAGAGGTGAAGATAAAATTGGATTAAGTTGTTGATGTAGCTAAAAAGAAGGAAGAGGAAGATAATGAGAAGGGTAAGGAGATAGAAACAGAGAATATTTTCCCTGATCCAGACCCTTTCTTGAATGAGGAACCTTTCTTAAAAGCTATAAAAGCTCTAGGTGGAAAAGCTTTAGAAGGTGTACCACTACAAGTGGAAAGATGGACATAGATGCAGTGATGGATTGGTTGGATGACATGGAGAACCATTTTGAGTGTGAAGGGGTGTTAGAGACACAAAAGGTCAAAGTGGCTAAGTCAAGACTCAGAGGCTCAACCTTAACTTGGTGAAAATATGTACAAGGTGAGAGGATCAGCATGAAACATTTTCCAAAGATAGATTGACTACATGTTCTAGGAGAGGAGTAGGAGAATGGATGCATGAAGTAGGAAAATAAATGGAAACAATTAGAAATTGTTGGCCCTTGATAAATGACTTGATGAGGTTACAAGCCATCAAGAGATGGAGAGACTCGGGAGGAGATGGAATACCATGCACATCTCCAACAACAAGAGGAAGAGAGGGAGAGACATAGACATTTTTAGGAGAATCTTTCAAGGAAAGTTGCTATAGCAAGAGAGGAGGAAATGAGGATCCAATTAGCTCATTTATAGACCAAGGAAGAAGAGGCAAGCCCTTCTCCAAAATATGTCATCCCAAGCTTTAACAAGCCCTCTCCATTAAAAGAGCCTACTATTGTAACCCCTCCACTCCCTATACAAGAAAAGTGAATGGTTCATGAGCATCCTGAACCTATCACCATTTCACTCTTTTAGGGTGGACTAGTTGTATGGACTATGGTAAACTTTTAGAAACCCCCCTCTAGAAAAAGATGTATTGGAAAATATTTCATTATTTTGAAAAACCAAATTATTTTTATTAGCAAATCTCTCAATCTTTTTTTATTTTAAATATTATTTACATTGGTGATAATTTTGGAATCATAATTTTTGAGTAGAATATATTGGTGAATCTCAATAATAATAGGAAGTTCGCTAATCATCATGGAATATTACAAATCAAAATTAATTATGTTTATCTAATGGAAATTATGAGAATAATTACATTATATTTTAAATCCATAGTGAAAACTAAAAATTGGTAATATATCCCTAAAGTAACTAATTATTATGATAATTATTGGTGAATTAATTTTAATTTCTTAAATAATATATAATATTTAGGTGAATCAAATCTAATCATGTATCAAATATTGTGGCAAATCTTTGAGTTTACATTTTCTAATAAAATAAAATTTTGAGCAATTTTAAATATTTTATATCTAAATTTAATAAAAATGTGGCAATTTAGGTTGCATTAAATCTTAAATTATTAGCAAAATTACTAGCAATAAATTTCTAAAATTCTCAAAATTATGAATATTCACCACTAAAAACACCCTAATATGGACTTCTGATGGCCCAAACATGGAATTTTGAGAGAGTGAGACGAAGCCAATGAGGCTACCATTGGAGGAGTTACAATCTACTAAGGAGAACAAGGAGGTAGCTTCTAAGCTAAAGGAAGAGGATCCAATCCTCTTATTTGAAGAGCTCCCCTCCTTTGTTGATGAAGAAAAGAAGAAAAGGTTGTTCCTTCTCTTAAGGAACAAGTCATGGCTTTTGAACCTTTAGAATAAAATGAGGATCTATTACAAACTGAGGAAAAAGATCATTCATTGTAGCAAACAATCTCCCATGATGTGGAGGATGGAAAAGAGAACATCAAGGACAGCTCTATCCTTGAGGAGGAATGAGTTGATATGCATGAGGTTGTCCCTTAGCCTATGCATATTACTACAACATTGCAAGAGGATTTTGATGAGGAGACTTTTTCAGGATGAGCTAGAGATGTTTTTTTCATCCTTGGACATGTAAAAGTCCACTCCTTCATCATATGATCATGAGTTACAATAGGAATGAGTGCAGGGTCACACCATACCAGTAGCTCGCAAGGAGATGACTCATGAATACAATGAAGGCAAGGGATTTTTTCTTCAAAAGAAGAGGATCCATTTCCAAACTAGTTGGATTCTACTATTGTAGAGCACAACCAAGTGGTCAAGGTAGATTTCCTAGACCTGAAGCCATCAAGAGGATGCCCCATAAGACATCTAGCTATGCAACAATACAAGTTTCCCCTATTCATGCTTACTCATGGGCATGGGGATGAAGATAAAAAAAGAAGAGAAATCATGTTTTTCTCAAGTTAAAAATCCCCCAGTGTGGAAAGATTCATTCCTTTTGGCATTGGGAAGGAGGTATTCCATGTAATATTATGTTTGTCATGCTTGCTATCATTTTCAAATGCCCTCATGCATGGGAGAAGAAATCAGTTAGTGAGAAAGGGTAGCTACTTTAACAAACTAGTTAATGGGTTTGTTTAACTTTTCATGTCTATAGATTTTTATACATAGTGGAGTAGGTGTTTTCTACTTTTCCAAGAAGTACATGAGCATAGGCTTTTCTCTATGTGAGATAGTAGTTTTGAAGTTTTTCTAGTTGTAGAGGTTGTAGTTTTTGGTTGTTTGTAGCATTGGTTTCATTTTTGTGACTCTATAGTCCAATGGTCATAGGGTCACAAACATTTCACACCAGCTAGAATGTAAGTTGTGACAAGGTGACAAAGACAAAGAAAATTGATTTTGTATTATCACATTGTTAGAATACTATTAAGCCTAAATCGTGATGATTGTATGAAGGGCCAATCTCACACTATTCATAAGGTCACAATAGTTAAGAGGATAATGGATAGATGGGCTATGACACAATGATAAGTAAATAATAATGGGTAGTTGCAATTTTGCAAGGCTAGATGGTTAAATTGAAAAATAGCTACAAATCTATGAACAAAAGCATAGGTCAACATAATGGAAAGAAAGCTGAATGAGGTGGTAGAATGTTGTATGGTTGACTCCATTTAACTTGATGATATATCTAATTTGGCATGTTGATTGTATGTAATCACTTTTTGAGTGTTCTCAATGCTTATTCAATTGTTGTGTCCAAATTGGGTATAATTGATGTATTGTGAAGATGTCTTTGCCTTCAACATTTGATTAGTTCAAAACCTGCATGTGAATTCTTGGAGAGTAGAATAGAATCAAGACTAATATATTTGGACTTTTCATTGATGTGTTGTACATCCTAGAGTAGAGTTACAACTATCTTAATTAGGTCCATCACACCACTTTAGATTAGATTAGGTAGTTTGACTTCATGCATCTCCTTCTCCCTTTTCTTTCAAAGACTTGTTAGGCAGATCTTGATTATAAGGAAGTCGGCCTTCTCTTGAGACTTAACCTCAAAGCACAAGTTCTACACTTGGAGGTCATTTCCATGTTACACAAGGTTGCTTGAGGGTCATACCTTAAGTGAGGGTGCAAAATTTTGTGTCAAAAATACCCACTTCACCATTAGCATACCTGATGAAGAAAAAGATGATAATTCTTCTTAGAGGATGAAAAAACATCTAGAGGAAAAAAATGGAGGGAAAATAGACTCCCAAGCCTTTGGATCATTTTCTTAGGCTGTTTTATATTCAAAAAAGCAGATCAGGTTATGAAAATAAAAAATGCATTTAGAACCTAATCGGGTTTTGTATTACTACTACACAAAGTTAGATTAAGGAGAGGGAGAGGAGGGGAGAGAGAGAGAGAGAGAGAGAGAGAGAGAGAGAGAGAGAGAGAGAGAGAGAGAGAGAGAGAGAGAGAGAGAGAGAGATCAGGTTAGGTATTATACTAAACATGTGTCTATTAGATCCTCTAATCCTTGTCTCCATCCCATCATCTATCTCTCTCCATCACTCCCTCTCTCTCATTTTTTCTCTTTATCCTATTTCCTTCTCTCTCACTCTTTATATCATATCCCCTAATCTCTCTCTATGCTCTCTCTCACATTCCCCCCATCTTTTTCATATCCCACTCTCTCCTCTCTCTCTCTCTCTCTCTCTCTCTCTCTCTCTCTCTCTCTCTCTCTCTCTCTCTCTCTCTCTCTCCATCATAGTACCAAGAAGTCTCAATGCTTCACCCCTATGAGCATCAACTAGATCCCATGATTTCTAAGTATTCCATTTATTCTCATGAGAGATGGATTCATGTTGAATCACTACTAATGAAACATGGGTCAATGAGTTTGACTAAAAATCACATAGTTAAATCACGATTGCCATATCACAATTTGACTTGATGTAGAAATCATCTCCCAGTTATTATGTTGTTTCAATGTGGTCCACTAGATTCCACTACTATTTCACATGTATTTCTATACTAGGTATGCAAGTGTAAGCATTTTAATTCTTGTCAATGCTATATTTTTATATTTTTCATTTGCCAACATCTTATTTTATGTTAGTATCTTGTGATTGAGCATAAAATAATCATAAAAAATTGTTTAGTTTTGTATTTTATTATTTATTTTATTCATGTTATTGTTTATAGGGTAATTTGCATCTATAATAATGGGAAAGATCAAGAGAGGATCGATTGAAAAATGAGAGGCAACAAAGGAAAAAATAAGGGAGCAGTTGAGGAAATTATGTGAAGGTACATCATCAAATTCCTCCAAAGCAAGTGATGAAAATATACATATTGTTATTTATGTCACAAACACACCTAATTTGACAAATGAAAATGTTCAACATACCTCAATTGAAATGATTATCACAAATACACTTACTTCACCTGATGCTCCTAATGTGACATCTCAAGTTGAAATAATGAATACACATGATGTAAGTAATGAAAATATTGAGCATGCACATACATCAACATATCCTAGAATAATTCATAGAAAACCAAAGTTTCTAATTGACATTGATGAAAATATTTTGAAGCCAATACATGATAAAATGTTAGAAAGAAATTGTAGGAAAATTGTTTAAAAGATTTGGAATAACTATTTTTAAAATTTAAGTCAAAGTGGAAGATGCCATCTTGTTGTTGAAATGGTTAAAAATCTGAAATTTAGAGAGACAATGAGAATTTTGGGGTTAAGAACATCTTAAAATAGTAGTGAAAGAAGCATTGTTACAAATCTCTTTGAAGATGCATACCAATCCATTAGTTCAAAATCATGTACTAAAGATGCTAATACAAGTCAGCGGGTCCTCACATCAACCATAATGGGAAAGGAAATGGAAAAAAATCATATGGCAAGAAAAATAAGTAAATCATTAAGGATAAGTAGAACAACGTTAGTCAAAGCCTTAGTGAGGCAAGATAAAATTAAGAATTCTAATGAGACTTCTTTTTGGTCATTCCAAGGTAGACTACCATGTACGGATAAAGTTATTGTTGATGTACTACGAACATTAATAGAAATTTTTTGGTGTGACAACACAAGATCTTCACCAAACCAAAATGATGTTGCGAAAAGATGAATTGGACAACAAACCATGAGCCACATGCAACATTATTTTTGGATATGATCAAACACAATTTTATGATTTTTTTTTTTAAAGATTTCCTCAAATTAAAATCAGCCAAAGTTTTTTGAGATGGAAAAACCATTCTTTATTAAGATAAATCATATATGCAATACATGTTGTTGTAGGGTTCATGTTGAGTTTTCTATGCATTATGATGTTTATCGTTATATATGTTGTACTTTGCATACTAACAAAATATTGCAGGAATGTGGTCTACAATTACCTCCCAAGTCACCAAGAGAATTTATTGCAAGTTTACTATGTGAACAAGATGATGGGTGCATTTATTAGAAGACCATGTGTTTAAAAGGTTTTTGTCATCAATGTTGTGGTTTGTAAAAGTTGCATAGATGCCTACATCTAGATAACAAACATGAAATTGGTAAGACACTAGTTTATCTTGGAAAGTACAAGTCAGTTATATGTGGTGTTAAAGATGGAAAAAAACTAAAGGTGTGAATTAGTGAAAAATGATGTATATGTAGCTGATTTTATGAAATTATTTCAACAGAAAATAGTTTATGACTACATAGGTCATACACATAGAGCTAGATGGCTAGATGAGCAATACAAGTTATGTAAGGACACTTTTCCCTTGGTTAAGGTTGTGTTAGTTGTTGAATTCACTAAAAACTATAGACTAAAACCTCAAAATTAAGTGCAACCAATGTATTACAACTCTACACAAGTGTCAATTTTTATACAAAACATTTATTCATGCAAATGACAGTGACAAGGATGACATAAAGTATTAAGAGAGTATCACTTCTATATCAACAATGATCAAACTCATTTATTAGAGTTTTTGCAAGGATGTTTTAGATTTTTCTATGACAATTTGAGGGAAACAGATGAAAGATACAATCAACACATTATATGGCTAGACAATTCCACTGCACAATTCAAGAATGCAAGGATGTTCTATTGGTTGAGTAGGGTTCATGTGACAAGTGGAGTGAAACATTTTTAGAATTTCATTGAGGTGGGACATGGAAATGAAGAGAATGATGGTGTTGGAGCATGTGTGAAAAGATCCCTTAGTAGAGAGGAATTAAAGTACAAAGGTGGAACAATATTAGAAAATGCCAAAATAATTGTGCAATGGTGCAATTCTACAATGGGACTAGGTAATATAGGAAATTCTATGGTTTGTAGATATTTTTGGTTAATACATGAACCTAACATTGAAAATTTTCAAGATTGTTCTATACTTATAGGATCAAGTGAGATGCATTCATTTTGAAGTTCAAATGAAGCATCACTAGCTATTCATACTAGAAAGCTTGCATGCTTTTTCTCTTTGTGTATGCATCATTTATGGGATGAATGTGAATCAAAGGAGTGGGTTGACCAATGGTATTGTATACCTTTGTATCCAATTGATTCATATTAGCTTCCTACAATACTACAACTCAACTAGGTTGAAGCATCAACAAATTTTGAGCATGTATCTAACCTAGTTTAACTAGGAACTAAGCTTTCAATTTAATACTTGGTTAAAATAGATTAATTTCAATTTTTCCATTAACTTATCCTCATATATAATGTATGTCATGTATATGCAGTTATTTCATATGAGAATAATGATGAAAGAATAAATTACTTTCTATGTTAGTGTATTGAACCCAAAAAGAAAATGATAGCTATAGTAATTGATGGTGAAGATATTGAGCACCCAATAGGACTTGTCATTGTGATAGACACATGGCTTAGAAAGGTAGTATATTTTTGTCCCCTACCATGAAGATCTCTTTAAGTCAATTTGTCATGTATAATGTATCAATTTTGACTTTAAATTGTCTTTACAATTAAATCTAGGTACCCTATCAAGAATTCTACCATGTGGTTATTTGAGGATTTTGAGACACATGAACATATTCATTATTACTCTAACCTTATTGTTGCAAAAAATATTCAATTTCTACTGTATCATGGTAGGCCTCTTAACAAGAAGTTGTGGAAAGTACATGAATCTAATCACAAGGCAATACTTGATACAATAAGGGTTAGAGTTGACCCAAAAGGTTCCCTTGATTGAGTGAGTGCTATAAAGCTAAATCATTCTACATATAGTAGAATAATTTTGAAAACTTTGTATATATGTTACGTGAAATGTTTTAACTTTGTATTGATATGCATATGTAGATGCCAAATTTTTTATATAAAAAAGAAAAGACATGTAATATGTGCATATTTATATGCCATATTTTGTACATAAATTTGATAAGAGATGTCACATGTGCATATTTAGATGCCAAATTTTGTATATAAAACTGATAAGACATGTAACTTGTGCATATTTATATGCCATATTTTGTATAAAAATCCAATAAGAGATGTCACATGTGCATATTTAGATGCCAAATTTTGTTATAAATTTGTTTCTTGAACTCTTTTTTGTGGGTTTGATGATATTCTTAAAAACATATTCAATTATCTTCAACTTACATGAATTTAGATGGCTATCCTCTTGCATTTTTCTCCCAAATTTCCAAAAACATTAGGAAAATAAATGATAGATTTGGATACCCATTTGGATTCTTTACAACATATGAAAATCTTGGATATAATTTTTTTGTACTGTGTCCTTGTTGTCACACTATGTCACCTATTTTTAGGCTTAAAATAGTCCTTTGATTAGCACACGACATGATGATGATGTCATCATGAGATCAATAGTGTCTACAAAGAGTTAGAGTGAGGTTTTTACCATAGGTAAAGTTTGTGGTTAATTTTGAGATGGTAGGAAGTTCATTTGACCAAATTGGTGAAAAGTTGCAAAAAAATGTAAAAACTACATTGTGCAACTTTACAACTTTCAAAAGTTTCTTGAGAAACTTTTGGAAAGAAAGCCACAAAGAATTGAAGTGCATTCCTGAAGAATGAATAACCACCCAACCAACCTACATAAACATGAGAAGAGAAAATTTTCATGATAGTGCAAATTTTTCAAAAGTGCAATTTTTGTAATTTCTTGCGAAAGTTGTCAAGAATGCATAACCAAGCGCAAAAGTTGGTTGGGCAATGACAAAATAACCTAGAGGAGTATATATGTGTTTCTGATCATAATGTAGAGACTCCACAACCTCAATCCTCTTTCTCATCTCCATATCCATGCAAGAAAACTATTTTTGTATGCTTTCCTAGCAACTAGGGTTTTGAAGCTTCTAATGCATTCGTAACAATCCATAGCTACTTTTTTAGCTCTATTAATAACTAATTGAAAAGAGATGTTGTAGAAGGAGATTTTTAAAGAAGAAGACTATATGTTTCAGTCATTATTTTGTCACTGATGTCAAACCTACTATTTTTTGGTGAGATAACTACTCATAAGATTTAAGTACTATCACTTAGTTGATTGATAAAGAAGATTTGATCAAAGATATAACAATACCATCTAGTGGAAAGGTTAAGTTATGATTATGTAGTGAAGTATAAGAATCAGTTAAGACAGTGATGACATGATGCATTGATAATATACTTAAGTTACAAAGGTTGGTTACACTAAGAAAGTTTAGAAGAACAAGTTACACAAAGATTGTTAGCCAAGCTTGATCGAGTGGATAGTAGGTGCCGAGTAAAGTTAGTGTAAGCCAAGAAAAAAGTTATTTGAAGCCAAGAAAAATTTCATTCTAGTGTATGCCAAGAAAAATAATGGGGGCCAAGTATATTTTAGTTGAAACCAAGCACCAATAAACTTTAGTTTGTGTCGAGTAATTTCATAGTGGATGTCGAGCAACATAGTATGTACTGAGCATCAGAAGTAAGATAATGCTGAGCTGTTGTATTATTTAAAAGATCATGAATTCAATGAATCTGAGCTAGCAAGTTTATTTTCTTGGAATTTTTGAACTAGATGGAAGATAAGGTTAATGAGCCAGTGACACAAAATTCAAGGTAAACCATTTTTAGGAGAATTCAAAGAAGATTCTAGGAGAAGTTTCTAGAAGAGAAATGGAATATGGGATAGATTCATTGTATCTTACCTAATCTATCTTAACCTTAAATTGGACAATGAAAAATGAGCAAAAAAAAATCTTAATTTACTATTTATAAGAATGGTTGGTCATGAAGCAAGGAGAGTTGGATGTGAGAACCTAAGGAAGATAAGGAGTCAAGGGCTCTCCTTCATCAAGTGATCTAAGAGAAGTGACTGCACTGGCATGCTAAGAAAGGAGGCTTAACGAGATGAATTCTTGAAGGGTGAACAAGCTATCAAAACTACAAAGTATGAAGGCCAAGAAAAATTGAGAACTAAACATTGATTTATAATCTACAAATGAAGTTGTAAGTTGTATCAGATCAAGCCTTACTATTACTCTCTAAAAATTGTATCAATCTAAGGTAAATCCTTTGGATTAAGGTTGACTTAATAGTCATTTGTAAATCCTTTAACTAGGTGACATTCCAAGTGAATAGTCTAATTTCTCTAACAAGGCTCACTCATAATAGGGTGATTGAAATCTTTTAACAGGGTCACATTTTACAGTATGTATTGTAACCTTTAATAGGTTTGGTCTTTCATAGGGCATCACTTCAGAAGAGTGAAAAAGGAGTATCATGTTGTTGGTGGTTTTTCTCAAATTGGGTTTCCACATAAATTATCGTGTCAAGTGAACTGATGAATTTTTTATGTTTCATGTTTATATTTTTGCAAGTTGATTTGATAGTAACCTATAAGTTTTAAGTGATTGCATAATCTTAAAGATGCATGCATAAGTGTAAATGTTTTATGGGTTCACTAAGCTCTGAAAAGTTTTGGTTTTAAATCTAGACCTTGGATAACTGATTTAGCCCCCTCTCAATTATTCTAAAAGTATTCCAACAATTGATATTAGAGCCATCTACTTAAAAAAGACTAGTTTGAAGGTACTAGAAGCACAAAGATCAAGATATCAAAAAGAGAAGTACCAAAGCTCAACAGAGATAAATTTCCTACATGGAAAATTTTGATGAAGCTACACCTTGGAGGACTTGGAGATCATGCACAATCTACTATTACCATTGAGCATGTTGACCCTACTAGAGCTCCAACTGCTGAGGATATGAGAAAGAAAAAAGGAACACAACCAAACAATGTTGGAGATTGCCTCTACCCTAAGTTATGCTGAATTTGATGATATTAAAGGCCTTGATAGTGCAAAGAAAATGTGGGATGCCCTAGCTACCATCTATAGAGGAGACACCAATGTTCTTAGAGCCAAAGCTGAAATTCTCAGAGGTAAGTTTGATGAAATGAGAATGGAAGAAGGTGAAAATATTGCTCAATATGTTGCAAGGATTAAAGAAGTAGTTAATGCAATAAGAGGACAAAATGGAAAACTAGATGATGATATTGTGTTAAGTAAAGTTTTAAGAACACTACTACTTGTTTGTGCTATTAGAGTCTCTACAATTCAAGAACTAAGATGTATACTAGGGAATGATCTTTCACTTGAAGGAGTGGTGGATAGACTCACTACTTTTGAACTATCTAACTTTGATAATTACAAACCTGAGAGTATTGAATCTACTTTCAAAGCCAAAGTTTCATTGAAGGAAATTGATGAGAAGAGGAAGAAGGAAAAAAAGAAATATGTATCTAGTGATAGTGATACAGATGAGGAGGATGTTGAACAACTTGAAGAACTACTAGCAAGAAGATTCCACAAAGGTAAAGGCAAGTTTAAAGGTAAGTTACCTATCATTTGTTTCAATTGCAATGAGGTTGGTCATATTGCTACTAGATGCCCAAAGAAGAAAAATTACAAAGGAAATGACATATATAAGAACAAAAGAGAGGAAGATAGCAAGGACTACAAAGAAAAAGGCAAAAAGTCATGCTACATTATTGAAGAAGAAACATCTAATGAACATGATGATGTAGTATATGTTGTAATGAAGGAAAAATCTGATGAAGATGAGGCAACTATATTTGTAACTTGTGTGAACAAGAATGATAGATGGATCATTGATAGTCAATATTCACATCACATGATTGGAGACAAACGTAAGTTCATTACCTTGAATTTTTATGATGGAAATAGTGTAAGATTTGGTAATGATGCACCATGTCTGATAAAAGGAAAAGGTTCTATCAAACTCACAAATAAGATTTTATGTGACAATGCTTACTATGTTGAAGGACTTAACTATAATTTGTTAAGTGTATCACAACTAAATAATTTGGTATGTAAAGTTGAGCTTAAAAACAAGGTTGCTAAGATATATGACACAAAAGGAAGACTAATTGTAAAATGTGACCAAACTAGAAGTAATCCATTCTATCTTGATATAGAGGATGATACTTGTCTTGTTACAAAGTTTGATGATGTATGGTTATGGCACAAGAGACTATGTCATGTTAATTTTGATAACTTGGTGAGTATCATTAACATGAAGAAAGTTTTAGGTTTACCTAAGTTGAAAAAGCATGACAATGTAATGTGCAAACAATGTCAGTTAGGCAAAATGTTTAAGTCAAGTTTTAAGAGCAAGACTTACACCTCTAAAGAAATACTAGAGATTGTTCATATTGACTTATGTGGACCAATTGATGTGAAAAACTACAAAGGAGATAAGTACATTATGCTACTTGTTGATGAATATTCTAGAATGATAACAATTATGTTTCTAAAATAGAAATCTAATGCTTTTCAAATGTTTAAGTGGTACCTAGCAAGAATTGAAAAGGAAATAGGTAAAAGTCTAAAGTGTTTGAGATTTGATAGAGGAGGAGAATTCACATCAAATGAATTTGAGATGTTATGTAATGATAGAGGAATCAAAGATAAACATCTTCCCCTAGAACCCCTCCACAAATTGGAATTTTTGAAATAAGGAACAAATATGTAATGGATTGTGCTAGAACACTCATGATGGAAAAGAATGTTTCTTTGAAATACTAGAGAGAAGCTATAAGTATAAGTATCTATACCTTGAATCATGTACGAGTTAAGAAAGGTAGTCATTCAACACCTTTTGAATTATGGTATGGATACTCACCAAATGTAAAATATTTTAAGGTATTTGGAAGAAAATGTTACATTCTTAAGGATTTTAGGAATGGTAAACTTGATGCAAAAAGTGAAGAAGGTATATTCCTAGGATACTCCACAAGAAGTAAAGCTTATAAGTGTTTGAATACTAACATTAATAAAGTCGTGGAAAGTGCAAATGTAAACTTTGATGAAAATATAGAAGTATGTGAAGTTGAACCTTTGAAAGAATTAGAAGAATACAAATCATTTGTATACTCTTATGAAGGTATGCCTACTGAAGAAGATGCTGCAAATCAAGCTACAAATCAACAACAAGTTTAAGTAACTGTCGAGTCATAGACTACAAATGCCAAGTTATAGAATGAAGTAGGAACACATTCTAATTATGAGATTAGTGTACATGAAAGAGATGTTGAACTACCTGACAGAGGTGCACATAGTATTTCTAATGCTGAAAGGAGAAATGAAGAAATTGGAGCTGAACCAAGATTGTCCAAATATGTGAAGAGATATCATCCTGCTACTCAAATCATTGGAGATAAAGATTCTAGACCAATGACAAGAAATAGATTGAGAAATGATACATGTTTGATAAGCATGAAGGAACTAAAATCAATAAAAGATGCATTAGAAGATGATGAATGGAATAAAGCCATGAAAGAAGAGATCAAAAAAATTGTAAAAAATAAAACATGGAGTCTAGTTCCTAGACTAGAAGACAAAAATGTGATTGGCACCAAGTGGGTATTCAAAAACAAGTTAGATAAAAATGGTGAAGTTACAAGATACAAAGTAAGATTAGTTTGCAAGGGATATGCACAAGAAGAAGTAATTGGCTATGGAGACACATTTTCTCTTATTGCTAGATTAGAAGGAGTAAGAACTTTACTTGTTTATTCTGCATACAAAGGTTTCAAAGTTTATCAAATGGATGTTAAATCTACATTTTTCAATGGCATATCAGAGGAATAAGTTCACATAGAACAGCTAGAATTTTTTATTGATGTTAACAATAAAAGCATGGTATGTAGGCTACACAAAGTTATATATGGTTTGAAACAAGCACCAAGATCTTGGCATGAGAGACTTCATAAATATCTTATGAAGATTGGATTTGAAAGGGCTGATGATAGCAACAATCTGTACATAAAGATAGAAAAAGGAAAAGGTATTTCATTATCTAAATTTTTTGTTGATGATGTCATATTTGGAGGACAAGATGCTTTATGTAAAGATTTTGAAAATAAGATGAAATTAGAATTTGAAATGTCTATATTTGGAGAAATCAAATTCTTTGTGGGATTGCAAGTATATCAGATGAAATATGGTGTATACATCACTTAATCAAAAGTATATCAAGGAAATATTGAAAACTTTTGGATTGGAGGATTCCAAACCAGTACGTACACCTATGGTGATAGGACTTAAGTTGTCAAAGAATGATGATTCAACTAAAGTAAATCAAACATTGTATAGGTCTATGATTGGAAATTTGTAATATGTAATACATAGTAGACCTGACATTGCATTATCTGTAGGTTGCAAGATTTTTTGCAAACCCCAAGGAGAATCATTTAATGGTTGTGAAGAGAATAATGAGATATCTGAAAGGAATAGAAGAGTTTGGTTTATACTATAAGAAAAATGAGAAATTTGAATTGAGAACCTACACTAATGCTGATTGGGTGAGAAACATTGATGATAGAAAAAGCACAAGTGGAGAAGCATTTTTCTTAGGCGAAAGACAAGTTACATGGACTAGTAAGAAACAAAACTGCACCTCACAATCTACTATTGAAGTTGAATATGTTACTACTATTATCAATTGCACAAACATTGTATGGATCAAATAGCTACTCAAGGAATGAAGGAAGAGATTACAGAACTAGTGATACTTTATTGTGATAATACAAGTGCTATCAATTTTTCAAAGAATCCAGTGATGCACACAAATACTAAGCACATTGTAATCAAGTATCATTACTTGAGAGAGCTAGTTCAAGATAAAGAGGTGAAGACAGAATATGCCAACACAAAAGAAAAAATTGCTAATATCTTCATAAAAGCATTACCTAAGGATGCTCATAAGTATCTAAGAGGTAAACTAGGGGTAATATCCCTATCAAAAGCTATCTAAGTAACAAGAGGAGTACCCTACACTAAACAATCTAATTTTCATATGTTATAAATTGGTGCAGTGGATCTCATTTTATGTAACACCCTAACCATAACCAAAAGAATACAACACAAAAACAATAATTCCATACATAGATACAAGTATAAAACCCGTACAATTTATTTTTTAAACTTCATATCATATTACCATTACAAAATAACTTTTACAACCCGATACTATAAACAACATTATATCATTTCTGATCATTACATCTGAATATATAAATATACTCTTATTTTAAATACAATCAATAATTCAAAGACTTTCAGGTTGACACTGATCATAATCAGATCTTGAGTTATTTGTAACCATTAATCAAACTACAATAAGTCCTTAATGATTAGGCAGTAGTTTCTACTTCCAAGTCCATAAACAAATCCTATATCAGACCTAAAATCAAAACAAACACAAACAGGGCTTAGTCACACTAAATAAGCTGATGAGTTCTCTAGTAAACATGCATGCTAGATTTAATAACAACATGAAATACATGTATCCAACTAAAGGATTATCTGAAAGTTCCATTTTTCTTTTCACAACTAGATTTAAAGCAAGTACATAATTTCCTACAAATAGATATATAGAAATAAACTCGCACAGAATATGCCAAGGTAATGATCCAATAGTTCATGGGTGTCAACATAAGAATCTACATTCATCCATTTGTAGGATTCTATATGTCAGGTGAATCCATAATGTTCTTATCTTGTTATATGAAACCAAACCCATGAATTTTAGATATTACCACTTGATTAAATAACTATCATAAACTTTCCCATAAGGATCTAGACTAGTGTCAGAGGGCATCCGACAAAATAATTCTATCACCACAAGTTACTCGCTTTATGACAGCCACCCAATCTAAAGGATCACACTTGCATAATCTAATACACACATAATTCTAGTTTTACTAATTAGAAGAAAATTAAATTTTAATTATTCAATTTCAACTAATAAACTATTTTTTTTGCTTCAATATAACAATTGAATCAGCAACCAAAAATTATCATTTAACACCAAACTTCCAATCTTTCCAATGTAATCACTTATCAGATTACCAAACAAAACCATAATTACAATTTTCCAAAAGCAATCCATATTTCAAAGTATCAAATGCAGCCTTGCCCCTTTTATTTTTCATAAGTAACCAAACTTTTCAATAACACATTAACTATATTCTTAACATTTAAATTGTTAACAAAGAAAGAATTTTTCCATTTCAGTCAATTTTCTCTCTATTAAAAGAACAACTTCTATACTGAGAGAATGATGCATTATAAGACAAGTCAGTTAAATGGCAAACAATTTTAAAAAATTTATATACATTTCAGATAAAAATGCCAATACTACCACTATCCACACATTCCATAGTTTACTAAAATCTGAATACCAGAATCAAACAATTCCCATTTCTGAAAACAAGTAACCATAGTAACCTCATGATTATAAACATATATTTCAATTCTAACAATCTATTCATAAGGAAATACATATATGTTGATACATATAGATACATACATACATACATATATATGTGTGTGTGTGTGTATGTATGTATATATATGTGTGTGTGTGTGTGTGTGTATATATATATATATGTATATGTATATATATATATATGTATATATGTATATATGTAAATGTATATATATATATGTATATATGTATATATATATATATGTATATATGTATATATAATATATACATATATATATATAGATAGATATATACATATATATATACATACATATATACATATATATACATACATATATACATATATATATATACATATATACATATATATATATACATACATACATACATATATATATATACATACATACATGTATATATATATATATATATATATACGTACTCATTTTTACATATACCAATATATATATATAAAGCCTTATTAATTTAAAGTCAGAATTAAAATAGATATATAATCTTTTCCACTATATGAATCTAATAACTTGTTGTTACCGGATAACTAAAATTTTCACTACTTTTTATAGTAACTATTTGACAAAAAGTCGATGTCAAATAAATTTAATGCTGACTGTTATCATACTCAAATATTCTTGTACCAAAATCAATGTAATACAGATTTCCCATCAAAAATAATAACTGCAGACAATAAAATAGCTGAGCCTAAAATTTCTCAAATCTCCTAAAATCATTACAACCTACAAAGTATTCATGTTTGCATTCGATGTTTAAGACTAAATGTAAGTTAACAGTCGCTAAGGATCTTACTAAGCTATGGTTTAAACAATCAAAAACCATCATGCGTAATAGTTTTGTTTACTAAAAGCTATCTAATTCCAATACCAAAACAAAGTTATAACAATGTAACACGTTTAACGTCCACTATTCAACTAAATGACCATCTTCTGCTCTTAATGGCTCTATTTAATAACAATCATAAAGCAACTGATACCACAAAGGATGCAACTGTCTTGAAAGATTGAAACCCACATATTCATTTTGTGAGAAACATAAAACCCCTTTCTTAATTTTTTCTGTTTAGCATTTTTAGTTTCACTAACATCACCTACATAATCATTATAAACCCAATTGCAAACACAAAGTACAAAGTATTCACATTTTCACACCTGATTCTGGGTTTATATGAGTTTGGCGATGAACACACCAAATTATGCATACACACAGAGTTGGGTGTCGAATATTCCACATAGCCACTTCATATTCGATATTCACCATATCTAAATGAAAGATAACAAAAGAAATAGGATAGAGTTAAAGAAAAGCCCCCTGCCTGTGCAAGTGTGGGATGATACTCAAGGAAAAGCTACCTAGAGAGCCCTCTACTTCCAACTCGTAGCCCAAGCCTCCAAAATCTCTAAGCCTTGTCACAGAGATACCAATGAAACCCTCTCAATCACGAAAATTGAGAAAATGCAACCATGAGATGATAGAAACCATTGAATGATAGAAGAATGAGGAATACAAAATCATGAGGATTTATAGAGCTAGAGTGAGAATCGAAAACCTCCTTCATGGTCACTAGTATCCCCATAATAAGCGCAAAGAAACTCGTTCAACAAAGTTTCCATTATACCCCAACTGGAGTTCATCAATGGCGGACTTAACTCAAGTTTCAACTAACTCCAAGCCAAAATGACAAACTAAACATGCAAATCAATGCTCATAACTACGAGCTTATCCCTAAAAACTTATTCTCTCAACATTTCAACACTTGGCGAACGCAGTACCAGTTCACCGTTCGATGAACCTGCCCACCATTAATTCCCATTAATATTGCTGCCATATGCCAAGTCCAAAACAAAGCTAAATTTTAGTTAGGCTAGCAGTCACGCATGGAAAAGCTTAGGTTAGGTCTTAGTTCAAGTTTAGTTTTAGTCACATGCATTAGGTTAGCTTAGGTACTAACTTAGTTTAACATAGTATTAGGTATTAATGTTAATATTAATATTTATATTAATGTTAATATTAATATTAATATTAATATTAATATTAATCTTAATTGATATTAAGATTACAGCTTAACAATATGTATATACATATACATATAATTATAACTTGTATAAATATAAACTAATATATATATATATATATATATATATATATATATATGTATGTATGTATGTATGTATGTATGTATGTATGTATATAATTATTTTATACTAATGCACTTATATTTATATATATATATATACAAAAAAATTGGCAAATAAAAGATTCTTGGTACTGTTAATATTTTAATGCCACATTAATTATAAGTCTACAAGTCCAAAAAAGGCCGTAAGTTATGAAACCGAAACCTATCCAAAATGAATTTTAAAATTGAATTGTCTTATTTGAAAACAATTTCCTTACTACAAGATTCCTAAATCTGAATTGATTCAGATAATGAGATCTCGATAATAACACAATACTAAAAGTATTAAAACATTTATTCTGAGAATTAGATCTTAGAAACATCTAAATTCTCATAGTGCTAAAAAAAACAACATAATGATGTCAGAAACTAAATAGTTTTGTACATAATCAATGTTTCAAAACAAGTACTAAATCATCTAGTAAATTAAACTAATCTCAGAGTTTGAGGTAAAAGATGTAGAACTATTAGGGGCATGACACTTTAGGAGCTACCTAATTTAATCAAAGAACTAAAACTTCAAAATAGTCATAAGCAAGGTGACAGAGGGAGAAGCTAAAGAAACTGAAAATCTTATATCTGCATGATAAGTTGACAAGTCTTTGGCATTTTTGTCAAAAAGGGAGATATTCTGCAGATCAAGCCAGTATATATAATTACTGATGGAGAGATTAACTGATCTTAGAGGGATATAATTGTTGATATTACTGATCAAAGGAGAACACAAGTATGATGAGGGAGATATAAAAGAATATAAGAAAAAGAAATCCTAATCTACATAGTAAGAGGGAGAAACTCAGAGGGCATAAAAAGTTTTGTAACATATCTAGAAGATGGAAGTTGCTAATAGAGGGAGAGATTAGGATACAAGGAATTATTTTCCTTTTGTTATTGTCTTACTATTTTAATCATGTCAATTTGGTTGAACAAGGTTTTTACCATTTAGGTGACTTGTTCGATTAGTTTGGTTTGCCATCAATGCCAAAGAGAGAGATTATTAATAATTGATTGAAAAGAGATGTTGTAGAAGGAGATTGTTAAAGAGGAAGACTGTATGTTTCAATCATTGTTTTGTCACTGATGTCAAACTTGCTATTTTCTGGTGAGATAACTTCTTATAAGATTTAAGCACTATCACTTAGTTGATTGATGAAGAGGATGTGATCAAAGATGTAATAGTAGTACCTAGAGGAAAGGTTAAGTTATAATTATGTAATGAAGTATAAGAATCAGTTAAGATAATGACTACATGATTGTCATGTCCCGCCCCGACCATCATAGCACTATTGACATTTTGTTTCTTTTGGACTTTGATAGTTAGACTCTAGATGACACATTATTACCCACTATGGACATTGACATTTTGATCCTTAGACTATTTGATTTCATGTTATGTTATTGGGACATTGATACCTATATCATTAGGCTATATGATGATTCCTTATGATGTTACTAGGACACTAATATTCTAAGTAGTTTTTATGATGTTATTCAGATATGCTTACTTACCTTCTTGATGATCCATATGTCATGATTAAAGCTTATGTTATACTCAAGTGAATGTTTGATTTTTGAATTGTGGTCTCCATATGGTGCTAGATTATCATGTCTTAGCATAATTAGAGTAACATTAAGAATTCATGTATCATTTGAATAAACTAGAATTGTATACTTATATTATATTTGATGCATTGCTTAAGGTAGATTAATTCCATAATTTTCTGTAAGAATAAATGATCATAATGTTTTACTATCTAGATTAGAGAATTGCTACAAATGTGAAGTGTGTAATGTGATATGAATGGAAATACATATTTCATATTAGTTATGTTATTCATTGATGATAGAATCTATGTGATTTATATTTACATTATCATTTTATCACCATATTCTTGGACTACTGATATTTGCAATAAGTGTGCAGGAAAGAAGCCCATGGATTTATGGAGAACCTTGCTAGGTGTTTGGAAAAGCCAAGGTTAACCCTAAGGAGGGTATAACCTTTTTACCCTTGTATTTTATTTGTAAAACCAATTTGTGTGTATTATTGTGATTCTATAAAAGTAAATTTGTTTTTCTTGATGGCTTGCCAAGTGTGTTGTGTGTATTGTGGTGTCACTTGACACATGTTCTCCTTTGTAGCATGCTTAGTGGGATGGTAGGTGGTTGAGTGAACCAAGGAGTGGTTTGGTAGGATTTCTTTTCCCTAGGTGTATTTATGGGTCCAAGAGGGATTCTTTCCATGCTAGGTCGAATGCACACCTTTTGTGAATTTCTAGGAGGTTTACACCATCCCTAGGGGTAGTTTGAGGTCTTATTTTAAAGCCCATATGATATACCTAGGGGGTAGGGGAATTTTTAAGTATTATAAGCTTCCCTAGGCATTGAAAAGAGCACACAAAAATTGTGGATTCCCAAGTTGGCCGAATTTGTAAACTTAAGCATCAAAAGAAAACATTCTTGAGAGAGAGTTGGTTGGAGAGTTCTTGGGGGGAGAATTTTTGGAAAAAGAATCTAAGTGGGGTAAAATTTTGGAAAAAAGGGAAAAACAAGGGGAAGAAGATAGCTTAGGAGGAGGATTTCTGGTAAAAAGAGAGGGAGCTCAAATTTGCTTGGAAACCAGGTTGGTAACCTTATGTACCCTTGCTATGAAAGCTTGTTGTCAAGTAGTTTATTTTTATTGTGTTATGCATGTGAGTTTTCTGTAATGTAGTTGTAATATGGTGTGTTGTAATGTTGTGTTGTGTAAGGTTGAGGGATCATGTTTCAGTTTTGGTGTATGTGTGTATTGTGATTTACTTTGTGTTGTGAATTCATATGTTCTTGTTGCAGTTTTCTGTTTTGGGTGTGATAAGGTGAGTCTCATCTCTTGGGAGGGAAAGAGAGCCTTGTGAGGGTAAGGGGTGCATAGGGAATGTGTTGGGTGAGAGTCTCTCCTAGAGTAGGAGAGGGATGCCATATGGGTGTTATGGGCCCCATATGCCACCTTGCTGGAGTTATAAGTATTGTAAAGATGCCATGTGAGGGCATGTATGTGGTATTGGGTTGCCTTGTGAAGGCATGTGTATAAAATGTATAGCCTAATGAAGGCATAGTTGCAGGTGGAGTCTCCCCAACATTCATTTTCCACCCTTACCCCTTGAGATGGATCTACATGTGATCCTAAGTGGTCTACCTTGGTTGGGAATTTTTGTGGTTTTATTTGTCAACTGTAAAATGTGTGAACAGTTTTGTAATGTGAGCATTGTGTTGTAAATGGTTGTTAGTAATGTATGTCCACCTAGTCAAGGTTCTCCCTGCTCGGGGGTGGCCTTTAAAAGGCCTAAGGTTGGGAGGAGAGTACCATGGGCTTGTTTGTGTGTGTTGTACTGCAGGTTGTGATCTATGGATTGAAGACTTGAAGAGAAGAAGGATGTTGTCTTATTTTCATGTGCAAAAAAAACATACTTCCAAGTGAATTCTTATTGTATTAGGGAGAGTCACCCTTGGGTAACTCCCAATCTTGTGTTTTATGACAGCTTGTAAGCTGAAAAATTGTATAAGTGGACTGTATAAGTGGACTGTACTTGTTGATATGTTGCTACTTTCAGTGATTAAAGAAATTTATATATCATGCACTATCCTATAGTATATAGAAATGAGTAAAGTTGTTATGCTTTTGTTTCTAAAATGATTCTAAGAGAAAATGTGTGTCTCCATTTGAAATTGATACATTTGGTTATAAAGACATTTTGTTAGAACTTCAAATAATGTTCTGGTTGGAAGGAACTAAAGTGGTCAGTGAAGTTAGTTAAAATGTATTGTAAGAATGTACATCAATATTGTAGATCAAGGTAAATAAATATGACAAATAAAATAAAATAAAAATGCTTTCATTGAAAAAGAAAAATATATTTATATTTGCTGGTTCCTTTGACTGTAATATTGGTGCACTACAATGATGCATTGATAATCTACTCGAGGTTACAAAAAGAAAGTTTAGAAGAATAAGTTACACAAAGATTGTCTACCAAGCTTGACTGAGTGGATAGTAGGTGCAGAGTAAAGTCAGTGCAAGCCAAGCAGAAAGTTAGTTGAAGCCAAGGAAAAGTTTATTCTAATATATTCCATGTAAAAGAGTGGATGTTGAGTAAAGTTTAGTTGATGCTGAGCACCAACAAACTTTAGTTCGTGCTAAGTAATTTCATAGTGGATGCCAAGAAATGCAGTATGTGCTAAGAAGCATTAGAAGATAATGTTGAGTTGCTACATTATTTAAAAGATCATGAATTTGATGAATCTAAGACAACAAGTTTGTTTTCTTGGAATTTATGAACCAAATGGAAGATGAGGTTGATGAGCTAGTGGCACAGAATTTAAGGTAAACCATTTATAGGAGAATCCAAAGAGGATTCTAGGAGAAGTTTCTAGAAGATAAATGTAATGTGGGATAGATTCATTTTATCCTACCTAATCCATCTTAAATATAAATTGGATGATAGAAAATGAGCGATAAAATATCTTAATTTTCTATTTATAGGAATGGCTAGTCATGAAGTAAAGAGAGTTGGATGTGAGAACCTAAGGAAGATAAGGATTCAAGGGATTTGTTTTATCAAGTGACCTAAGAGAAGTAATTAAATTGGCATGCTAAGCAAGGAGGCTTAAGGAGATGAATTCTTGAAGGGTAAACAAGCTATTAGAACTACAAAGTACGAAGGCCAAGTAGAATTGAGAGCTGAACAGTGATCTAAAATATGAAAATGAAGTTATAAGTTGTATCATATCAAGCCTTACTATTACTCTCTAACAATTGTATTACTCTATGGTAAATTATTTGGATTAAGATTGACCTAACAATCATTTGTAAATCCTTTAACTCGGTGATATTCCAAGTGAATGGTCTAAATTCCTCTAACAAGGCTCACTCCTAACAAGGTGATTGAAATCCTTTAACAGGGTCAGATTTAATAGTGTGTATTGTAACCTTTAATAGGGTTGGCCTTTCACAAGGTATCACTTTAGAAGAGTGGAAAAGGAGTAGCATGTTACTAGTGGTTTTTCTGAAATTGGGTTTCCATGTAAATCATTGTATCAAGTGTGCTGATGAAACTATTATGTTTCATGTTTGCATTTTTGCAAGTTGACTTGATAGTTACCTACAAGTTTTAAGTGATTGCATTATCTTAAGGATGCATGCATAAGTATAAATTTTTTATGGGTTCACTAAGTTGTGAAAAGTTATTATTTTACATCCAAACCTTGGATAACTGATTCACCCCACCTTATTAGTTATTCTAAAAGTATTCAACAAGCTCCAGTTGGTTAGGTTTAGGTCATGACCAACCTTATTTCAGTCACAAGGTCCCTTTGATGGTATTGACCACATTGAATAGAAACATCCCTAAGGGTCTCTAAGAACCATTAGGATGTGATCTTTTATTGCAACTTTTGGGGTCAAATTGTGATGGCAATTTGTGATGGTAGTGTAATTTCTAGTGATTTCCATGTATTTTTTTGCAATTCTCCTTGATATCATTGCAATACCTATGCTGGAGTTGTTATTGCAATGCCCCCACAAGCATTAACAAAAAATAAACAAATAAAAAAAATTTGACATAATTCATTTTTCACTTGTTTTGATTGTGGAGAGTTGTGCACAAAAGAGGTGGAGAGCTCTGAATGAGGGTGGAGAGTTGTCAATATTGTTGTTCCATTGTGATCAGTGCATTTAGTGTTGTGCCCTTACTCTATGATTTCATTGTCATGTCATGCCCTTACTCTATAATTGTATTGTCTTGTCATGCCCTTGCTCTAGGATTTCATTGCTATGGCATGCCCTTGTGATTTGTGTACCCTTTTTCTACGATTTTCTTCAAGGGTGAGAAGAGGTATGTATGTAAATGTTTTTTTTCTTTTCCTTGTAAACATGTATGTATTTATATTTCCTTCTAAACATGTATCTATTTATATAGTTAGAAAGATCTCTTTCGAGGTGCTTATTACTTATTGTCTCACAACAAAAAAATGATATAGGTGCATACATATTCTAGAATTTAGATAATAAAATAATAAAACTCACTCAACCCATGCTAAGTGACTTACCTCAAGATCCTACACAAAAATAATGCAGACCATGAAAAATGGGTAGATTTCATAAGAAATTTTACAAAAACATATCATAGTAGATATTTTTAGAAAGAAACAAGCCATAATCTAGTTAAATTGGTCTATTTGTTGATTAGCTAGGTTGATTACAAATTCTGGTAGAATTTTCATCAGATTAGGTACAATAAAATGAACAATCATCTTTAATAAAAATGATCCAACCACATACATATTCCAAAATCCAAATAATAAAACAATAAAACTCACTCAACCCATGCTAAGTGACTTATCTCAAGATCCTACACAAAAATAATGCAGACCATGAAAAATGAGTAGAGTTTGTAAGAAATTTTGCAAAAATATATCATAGCAAATATTTTTAGAAAGAAATAAGCCATAACCTAGTTAAATTGGTCTAGTTACAAATTAGCTAGGTTAATTACAAATTCTTGTAGAATTGTCATCTGATTAGGTACATTAAAATGAACAATCAACTTTACCAAAAATGGTCTAGCTGCATACATATTCTAGAATCCAAAAATACAATAATAAAACTCACTGAACCTGTGCTAAGTGACTTACCTCAAGATCCTAAACAAAAATAATGTAGACCACAAAAAATGGATAGATTTCACAAAAAAATTTACAAAAACATATCGTAGCAAATATTTTTAGAAAGAAACAATCCATAATCCAATTAAATTGGTCTAGTTGTTGATTAACAAGATTGATTACAAATTCCTATAGAACTATCATCAGACTAGGTACAATAAAATGAACAATTAGCTTTCCCAAAAATGATCCAACTACATACATATTTCAAAATCTAAATAATAAAACAATAAAATTCACACAACCTGTGCTAAGTGAGTTACCTCAAGATCCTGCATAAAAATAATGTAGACCACAAAAAATGGGCAGAGTTCACAAGAAATTTTAGAAAAACATATCATAGAAGATATTTTTATAATGAAACAAACCATAACCTAGTTAAATAGGTCTAGTTGCTGATTAGCTAGGTTGACAAAAAATTCCTGTAGGACTATCATCAAATTAGGTACAATAAAATGAACAATAAAGGGCATAACTCAGATCATGTATATTATATCTTTTTAACACATAATCTAATTTTTGGTAGGTTCTATTCTAATTCAGGTTGGAAAATAATTATTTCTAATTTGAAATTCTCAATTCAAAGGATTAATACTATCATTGATAGAGAAAACTTCATATTAGATTACGAATCTTATCTTCATGACTTGTTCCTATAGAAACTCTTGATTTTCATTAGATACCTCTCCTTACATCTTCAGATTTTTCTGTATACAACATTATCTTCTAAGATAAAGTATTTGGATAGTAATATGATTAATTTTCTATTTACAACATATTTACTATATATGGTTGAAACCACATGGCTTTGGTTTCTAAGATAAACATTATCTTTCCTTCATTTAGAAGAAACAACATAATCTTGTGTATTATAGTTAGGGGTAATTTTTTTTAGTGATGTAGTATGTTTGAGACTAGTACTCCTAAACATAACTATCTCCCTAGAAATGATTTCCCTTAGATATTTCTCATTATATCTCAATGTATTCTCTCTCACTGAGAGTCAGTTTTTCTATGTTTCTAGCTTATCTTCTAGTATAGATTTTAAGTTTAGTCTCTTTGATGTTTAGTTTTTTAGAGTTAGATGATAGTTTTCTATTATTATTTTAATCATGTAGAATCCATTCTTTAATTTTTTTGCTTTCTTCATCATGGACCATATTGACCAAATGATAAAAAGATCAATATTCACAATAGATCAATTTGGATAGTACATGGTGATTTTTTCACCCTAGAATGGAAACCTTCCCCTTTTTTTGGTCTATCATGAGGGTGAAAACCGTTAGTATACACTAGAAAGAGTTAATGCTTCTTGTCCTTCAATATACTTCTCTCATAGAGAATATTTATCTTTATGCCCTATATTAGATATAAATGTATTGTGTGTATTAAGATTGTTGGATAACCATCCATATTTCTAGGAAATGATTTTACTTTATTTTCAAGTTAGTTTGGACTATCTTATATAATTTAAACAAATTAATCCTTAGTCACTCTCAACATTTCAATTCTTTGGGTTTTGTTTCACATTTTTTTCCATTTTGGACGAGATATCTATATAATGTACAATCGATATATCAATATAATATAGGATAAATTTAAATTGGGTCCAAGTATGGAAATCATCATTAAGCTGCATGGACCTACATATGAAATAGTATTTGATGGGCATATAGTAGAAATCATAATCAAGGAATGTTGTTGTCTACACACTTTTTGGTCCTTAGAGTAGTTTATCAAAAACTAGGACAGGAGTTCATTTTTAATCTTGAAAAATAAAGAGTTCCCTTTGACATTGCATCAATGTTTGTTGCAATGGTCTATATGGGGGGAGAAAAAAACACATCATAAAACTTTTATTCACGGTAATTTTTTAGAATGTGTATTTAGGAAATTTGGAAAATAAAGCAAGGGCATTGTATATTGAAACTAAAAACTCAAACTTAAACATACAACAAGCCCTTCTCAGGTTTACACATAGAAGTAGTGTAAATATCACACATGAAACAATCGAAACATGATCCATATAAGACTAGGCAATGCCGATGTAATAATTAAAAGAAGTTTATCAACATTTCTGACTGTGAGGCCTTTCGAGTTTTAACCATATGCAAAGAATTCATGAAGTTAGAATCCAAATTTTCATCCTATCCTTCTTCTCCATATATTTTATATCATACTATACTACTTTCTATCTCTAACCAAGCTTCTTATATAGCTAGCTAAGCCACAAGTTATCTACTCAAGAATTTAATTATATTATAGTTCCAGCCTAGGAAGAGTAAACCAAAACCAACACTAAATGAAGTATAAAGAATTGAGCACTCACAAGTGGATCCACATGTGTCATACGAGTCAAATCCTAACTTTGAAACATGTCATGTTAACATAAGAAATTGCACCAAAAGAAACAACACTCCACATTAGAAGGAAAACGTAGGAACAAAGACCACAAATAATGGTTCATAACTCAAGAAATACAAACAATCAATGCTTGCACCCTTAGGAGGAGGATCAAGGATAGGTCCCCATCATCATGGTGACCTTGCACAACATGAAACCAACAACAACCATTGCATCACAAATAAAAAATTGTTACATAAAACAAGAAATATTTTTGGTTGATTCAAGACTATTCAAAGACCCAAGATGATCCTTCATCAAACACCTAGAGTTAATAAAGAACTGATGTCCATATCAAAAATAAAACTCATGGGGTTAATAAAGACTTGTTTCTCTAGAAACTCTTAATTTTCATTAGATACCTCTCCTTACATCTACAATTTTTTATGTAAACAATATTATTTTCTAAGATAAAAGATTTGGATAGTAATATGATTAATTTTCTATTTATAACATATTCACTATATATGGTTAAAACCACATAGATTTGGTTTCTAAGATACCTTGGCCCAAAAATGGAAGCCAAGGATGTTGAAGTGTAACTTTAGTGAAGAGTTGAGTGAAAGGAGTTGAAGAAGCAAGTTCTGCTTCTGTGTAAATGCCATAGTCACGAGGCTCGTTCCCTTGTAGAAGCCTTTGCCACAATGGCTTACCTCTAAACCTCTAAAAATATGGAGAGATATTTTGTGGTTGACATTAAAGCCCTTTCAAATGATGATCAAATAGGGCCTTAAGGCACAAATGACTTGAACATTAATTTGAGCACCTAAGATCGTGATTAAGGACTTCAAAGTCATGAGGATGAGCTAGGTGAGATCACCTCCCTAACATGGCTATTAAAGTGAAATGTGATGGGGAAAAATAATAATATCCTAACCCATTAGGTGTTATAAAGGTAGATCTTATATCAACATCGTGTTCTTTCTTCTAAGCTAACAGTTCTTCAGGTGCATTTTCTTGTAGAACATTAATTTTTTGAACAATTGTAAACTCTTAGAAAATGCATTCTTATTTTGTATTACCATTGACGAGCTTCCTTTGAACACAATCAAAATGAAGAGGCATAAATACACCAAATTTTTCTTTCAAAACCATATGTACAGATATAAACATTAAGTACAACACGTCCAATATTACATCAAATGTTTCTTTCAAAACCATATGTGTAGATATAAACATTAAGTACAACATGTCTAATATTTTTGTAGATATACAAATTAATTACACCAAATATTTCTTTCAAAACCATACGTGTAGATATAAACATTAAGTACAACATGTCCAATATTTTTGCAAATATACACATTAATTACACCAAATGTTTCTTTCAAAACAATGTGTAGATATAAACATTAAGTACAACATGTCCAGTATTTTTGAAGATATACACATTAATTACACAAAATGTTTCTTTCAAAACCATATGTGTAGATATAAACATTACGTACAACATGTCCAATATTTTTGTAGATATACACATTAATTACACCAAATGTTTCTTTCAAAACCATATGTGCAAATATAAACATTAAGTACCACCAACTCAATAAGGGTACACAAATAAGTTATTCCCATGAAGAAGGATCATGTTAGATAATACAAGGGAGTTTGATCAAAATAGGCAAACAATCACTAGATTGTTGTATAACTTTCAAAGAACACGTGATGATAAATGTTATTGTCCTTGCAAGTGTTGCAATGGCTTAAAGACAAGAATAATAAAATTCAAAATAGCTAAGAGACATTGTAGGGAGAATGGTCACACTGAAGGGGGGTTTGATTATCATCAATTGGCAAGTTTCTTGTTATCATTTTTTCACAATTAAAATACACATGAACCATAGAATGGGGGTTTTATTATCATCATTTTTATATGGGTCAATCTCCCTAGGGTAGTACATTATATGGACCAACATATCTTGGAGGAACATGGAGGTGTAAGTATTGAAGGAGAAGATCATGATCCCATGGAAGATGATAGTCATGTGCTAGAAAACACATTTGAAGATGATGGTACAAATGCATTGATCCATGACACATTTGGTATTGGTGTTGCTATTATTGCTACTGATGATGATGAGGAGGATGACATTGAGGTCATCCATGATATACCTCTACTTGAGAAGGAAAACATGACCCTTTATAAAGGATCCCAATCAAATCTTCTCTTTTTTGTATTGTTGTTGGTGAATTCAAAGGTTATGAATGGTTTATCCAACATAACAATGTCACATATGATAAGGTTTGTGATATACGTCATTATAGTCTACAAAAGGTGAAATATGTACTCTTAAGATTTTTTATACTAATGACTAATATTTTTTTGTTGTAGATTGATAGGTGACTATTTGTTACCACCATCAAATGTTCTTTGATCACTTGTATCAAGAATTATGTGCCACTATGAAACATATTGGAATGGAATATCAATCAATAGATTCTTGTCCTCAAGATCTTGTAATTTATCATAAAGAACATGAAAATGCAATAGAATTCCCCAAATACCATACAAGTAGATATTGATATGATCAAGTAACAAAAAATGTTCCTTGCAAGGTTCTTCATTACATCCCTATTATTCTACATCTTAAACAATTATTAAAGTGTAGTAGCTTGGCATAATTTATGGATTTCCATGGATGTAGTAGAGGTTGAGATGAAATTATTTGAATGCCTATAGATCATTTAGAATTTAAGGACATAGAGGAAAAGTGGACACACTTGAAATAATAACCTTGAAATCTTAGTCTTTCTCTGGTAACTGACCTGACAGTGCCAATCCTGTTAGAAATATACAATACTGAGGGTGGGGGGGAGGGGGGGGGGTGGGGGGTGAATCAATATTTTCAATCCTTTAACTGACAACTAAATATTATTAATTACTTTATCACGTGCATATGAAAATAATTTAATAGTGCTGATTAGTATAAATAACCATACACAAAGAGAGATCATAACACCATATTTTGTTAACTAGGGAATTTTCCAAGGGAAAACCATGATGGGGATGGAACCCACTAGATGAGTCACTATATAAAGAATCTAGTTAAGGATATTGACCCTGTTAGGAGTCTATGAAGCATGTATAGTGTCTCAAGTCTCTGTGAGGAGACTAGGCCCTTTTTGAGGCCTCAACCCTATTAGGAGTTGGTGGATCATATAAAAATGTGTGCAAGAAGAGCCCACTTCTCTAACATGCAACTATACAATAAGTTCTTCAAGAAATAGGTATACATACTATGCTAAGTTATTTTTTGTACTTCAAAAATCTTTTTATTGATGATTCTTCACACAAGAGTGACTGCACACATATTAATCTACATCATATAACAAAGTATCGCATTCACTTGTTACTCGCATTTCACAAGATCATAATAACTTCGTAATTATTGATTACTGAATCGTCATCCACTTTTTCACTTCCACGGTTAACTTTGCAAGTGAAGTTCTTTACTTATACAAATTTTTGGTAAATTCTTCCTTAGTTGGCTCATATAACATTATTAGAGTTGGCTCAACAAGAAATTATAACTCAAAATAATAAATCAGATTGTTAAACACATTCAGCTGATATGCTTTGTTCTGTGATGTATCATCATTGCATCACTAATTCCTTCATATCTCAAACTTGGTTGACTATATAGATATGCGCACTGGTATATGTCATCATTATGATGTCATGCATCTCTGGTCAACTATACAAGATAATATTCTAAGGGAATATTTTGTTATCATCAAAACTATCCTATTGTTGTAACACTGTCTGATACTTAGAAATTTTCTTCTGCAACTGAATGAGGCTAATCTGCAAAATAAAAATGTTACCATAAATGACAACCATAAGTTACCTTATCTAATTGATTGGACATATTGCCAAAAATCTCCTCCTTTGGCATTGATGGCAACATTTTGGGAAAATTGGCTAAGTCCCAAACATGTTGTCATGCTAATAAAAAAAAATAGCCATAACAAAAGAACGTTAAAAAAAATTTGTATTTATGTTATGAAAAAATACATCCCTTATCACTTCCTATTACAACTTATTGCTCCCCTTTACATATTATACATATTACAATATCTTACAATACAATTTTCCATATATCTCTCGCTTTGACATCAATGATAAAGGTATCAAAAGACTATCAAGATTTGGTAGCTACATATCAAAACTTGGAAATCAATCATTGAAATTGGTCTTTAACTACTCAAAGTGTTTCTTCCAATTATCCTTCAATGCATCAGATACACTGATAAGTGTGCATAAAGCATATGCTTCCAATTCTGCTACGTTCAAGTCTATAGCCACAAACTTGTCATATGAAGATTTTGTAGACAAGCATTTTGCCAATTGATTTTCCAGTAATGTTATCTAAGGGAATAAGTGTACTCTCAAAAGAGTGAATCCCTTTATAATTTTCTCCTTTTCTACTTTTATTTCCCTTGTATTATCATGAAGTAGCTGTATTGTATGCTCAATTGTGTCTACTTTCTAATTCTGCTTCAAAAAGTTGTCAGTGATTGTTTGAAGCTTAGTTACTTTCTCTTTGATCCGATCATCATATTCTTTTAGATGAATGTATGCTAAGTTGCACTTAGCATATGTCAATCTTCCTTCCTCTATGTATTATGTTAGTGCTTTAATACATATGTTTAAATTTTCCATATCATTTCTCATGTTAGTGCACATAGTGTTTAGAAGTTTACCATCGTGCTTAGCCTATGCTTGAATGGTGGCCACATTCATGAGTGTAGTGAACTCATCATCAAAAGCCTTACAAAAAATTGTTGTACACTATTGAATATCTATTGGGGTGTCAACATGACTTACTAATTTTTTCATCTTATCTAAAAATGTGGTCAAAGTCTTCTCAATTGACTTGGCTGATTTCTTCTTCTCAAGAAATTTGCTCAAGGAAGATATAATATTATTTACTTCATCTTCTTCATTAGATTGAGCTAGAGCTACTACTACTACTATTTGGGTAGGAGGAGTGGAAATTCCTATTGCTTTAACTATTGTCAAAGGAACACTTGAGATACCTACTTGAGTGCTGGTCTCCATCTTCTATATAGTCCCTTGATCCTCTTCTTCATCAGAGCTACTATAATCCACAATATTGCCAACAATGCTGGCACCAAAATCCTTGAATGGATCCTCTATTTTGTCAATTGTCACTTTGGTGTTGTCTACTTGCATAGAGTCACTACCAATAGTTATGTGTGGAGAAGAGCTTGGTGCAGTTGTTGGTTCAAAACTATGAGGAGGACTACAAGCTGTAGGAATTTTGTCCTTTGTTTGTGCACTCTCCTCAGGTATAGTGGACATGAATGAAACTATAGCCTCTTGAGTTTCTTTATTGACTTCATCATAATTTCCTCCTATGAGGAGAATAGATCTTTTCTTATGTATTAGTAATGGTGCTAAACCTTTCAAAATTTCTTTTATATCTTCTTCATTATTTACAGAACATAACTTTCTCACCATGTTGATTCCTATTTATTTATCCTCTTCTATAAATATGCTTTTCCTATTTAGCAGTCTATTATACAAATCTTTAGGTATCTACCCTTTTATTCTATAAAATATTTTATCTTTTAGAATCATGTCCCTAACTATATCATTTTCTAGCTATCTCCTATCCATTTTATTATACAAGTCATAGTATTTATTTAACTGTACAAAATTTTTGTCATTAATGATTTACATGTTTAGGTTTTCTACCTTTGGCTTCCATGCTTTGTTCCCTACTAATATCTTGGCTTCTTGATCAACTGCTTCAACTAGTCTATCACTAGTCTCTTCCTTAGATTTAGATGAGCTAATCTATAGAGTTTTTGTCCTTTTTTTTTGGCCACTGATAGTCTATTTCACTCTCCTTTTAGGAGGGGTTATGATCCTTGTAGACAATCTTGTAGCAGATGTTTCTTTTATCTTTACTAGTTTTCTTGGAGGTCATTGCTATGCAATTGCTGCATAAGGCATAGAAGGAGTCTATGCACTTGTTTGGGCAACTGTGACCTCTTCAGTAGGTCCTGCCACTACAATAGGTGTAGGGGTTAATAGCTCAGCTTGGCCACTAGCCTTGATTTCCATAGCTATTCCCTTTACCTCATCAAATTATTTCCTTGTCATTCTAGATTCTTTCAAGATGGAATCAATAACTTTCTCCACCTTTTTCTTGGAGTCCTTTATTACTTGACTAGTTTTCACTTCTCTCATTTTCTCAGTATATGTTCCCCATCTGGGACGGTTAGAATCAACTTCAAAATGAAGGATTATTTGCACATACCCTTCAATCAAATCCTCACTCATGTCATATCCCATAGGTTCAATGAATTTCACCTGAGGAACCATTACCTCCATACATGTGAAATATGTTTCATCCATAAAAAATAATTCATCCTTATACTTCTCTACAAGTGCAGGAGGTATCTTGTACCTTTGCTTCATTTCTACTTGAAAAGACTTCATCATTCTATCAATGTCACTATCCCTAACTACTTCAAGTCTTGACCTATGAGCTCGAGTGATTTTCTTCATTGTGCACTCATTTTCATTCCAAATAGTGATACTAGGAAACTTCTTAGTAGCATAGAAAAACATGTGAATTAGTAGGGATTCAAATCTAAAAACTGCACTCCTTGATTTCTTGCTTCTTGATATGTTATCCAATAATTGTATTATGATAATGTCACACATGTTAACTTATTCACCTCTTACTACCAAGTAAGCTGCAAGAAGAAATATTGCAAGGATTGAGTCTATATTAGATGCATGATTATACTTATATTCCAAAATTTTGCAAATGAGTCTCACTCCATCATCTTGAATTAAGTTGACTTTTATGTTCCTCCCATCGAAATATGTGTTGAGATTTGCTTCAACAAGTTTGCACACATTCTTGATGTTTATTAGGTTAATACCTTGATTTCTCAAACTTGTGACCTTATGAATCAGGTCATTTTCAATGCAAATGATAACATCTCCCAGCCATAGAAGATCATCATGTACTTTGGTAAGAATTATCCTTGTCCATTCATTATTATCAAAATCCATGTAGAACATATGCTTAACTAGGTTAAGATGTTCTAGAAATCTATGTTTAGGTTTCAATGATAAATCATTGTTGCGCATCTTCTCCAAGTCCTTGTGAATCTTTGAATCACCTATGCTTTCAATCTTATAGTGAATATAACCTCTGATATCTTCTACATGGAGAACATTTTTTGGAACTCACAAAAATGCTCCAATGGGGTCATCAAGTAAAGAAACAAATGGGTGTTTCTTGAAATTATACCTAGGCCTATTTCTTACATTATAAACTTCTTGCCTTGCCATTCTTGAAGGATTATGCTCAATAATTTAGGAAATACCTCAATTTTGTGTACTAGGGTTTTTGGTGACTTCATGTACTTGTAGGCTTCTTAAATTCTCCAAATCTTGCTCCAATCTTGTACAAAAACTTTGCACAAGCAAATGATGTATGCAAGTCAATTTGCATCCTTTAAATCTTTCACAGTTTGTATTGTGCAATAAATGCATATCTGCCACTAGTTCAATATATTGTCTCTGTGCAATAGAGAGTTTGGTCCTTTCATATATCCTCATCCCAATCATATTAGGAAATGTGCATTTAATTTTAGAATTCTCTTAATGTCTACTACATACTATCAACTCTGCAACCCTTGATACTTCCTCTAGCATCAGTTATCAATAATTGATACTTTGTTCCACTGAGAACATTCAATTCTGGTGAGAAGAGTCATAGGTAATAAGTGACTTCATTATCTTGTCAGGTACATCTTTTAGAGCTATATGAGACCTTTCTAGTTCCTTTTCCTTCACAAATGATTCCTTCAATTCATTTGTCTACTCTTTTACTTCATTCCTTTTATTATTCCTTTTGTAATTTTGATTCTTGTTTAGGTCTCTTCTGTCCATTCTACAAAACCTCACAATGTGTCCAAAGTTGTTACATAACTGACATACAGGTACATCTCTTTTTTGTTCATTCAACTTGTCATCAGGTGTTCTACAATTCCTTGCAATGTATCCAAGATTGTTGCATCTATAGCAAAAAATTTGTCTTCTTTCTCCACTTTCATTACTATGAGATCTTCTTTTATTTGCTATATGGTTAGTGTTCTTATGCATCCTACTATTTGCGTTATCACTATCAAATTTAGGTTTCTTACAAACTACTACATAATGACCATATCCATGACAATTATGACAATAAAATTTTGAAATAGGTTTGAAAGACTTACCTTTGCAATTGACTTCAGTGTCTTTAGGTTCATCACACCAAGCAAAAGATTCCTTTCTTTTATTATTCATATCTTGATCAAATTCTTTAACTTTCTCAGAGTGAGCAACATTCACTTTATCTTTAGATATATCATCTGTATTGCTTAGGTTTGTATTGACTTCAGGAGTAATAGGTTCATTTGTGATGGGGACACAACCCAACAACCAGAATAGACACAATAGAAAGGGGAAATTATATTAACTGAGAAAATAAGCTGGTACAAACAGTGCAGAGAAAATAAACTCAAAATATGCCCTACGGGCTTACAATAGCATAAATCTGGAGAATATTTCTCCTTTTAGCACCTCCTCTCAAGCTCCAATCCGAACTACCTTTTACAATGCCAGAAATCTCCTTAAATAGACCCCGGAGGGTTAAGGACTAGGAGTACATTCTAGAAAGTGCTAGTAGGCATCCACCGACAAAATAGAAGGTTCCGGAAGCTGCGTTAGAAGTCGGTGCAATTCTAGAAGAATCCAGAAACGGTAGCCGAACTTCCGGGAGGCATAACTTTTGAACCGTAACTCTGATTGACAAACCGTTTAGATTTTCGAAAAGCTCTCGAAGTGCTCTATAGCCCTATGGAGGAGCTTTGCTCGTCCCCCATTTTTTGACCCTTTTTGAGGTCATTTAATGCCCCAAACCTGACTTTGAAGCATTCTTAGGGGGTCTCCAAAACTCAAAAAAATGCAATAACTTTCAAACCGTGGGGCCTTTTGACCTGATTCTTTTTCTGGAATGCTCTAAATCTCGATTACATTCATCTGGCCAAGTCACACCTTCTAGGTCACCAAAATGATGGTCAAATTGCATGCTCCTATTTTTTCGAGATTTTTAAATGCACTGATAGTTGAACTATGAGAGTTGGAACCTTTATTTGAGCCAAATGGGTATCCAAAAATGCAAAGACATAAAATAGAAACTAAGTCTAAGTACATTTTTTTGGGTGACACAGGATTGCCCTTATACCTCTGGATGCTCCTGCATCAGACACCCAGGGTAGATTGAAAAGTGACCCTGTCACTTTATGGATGGTAGAGGAAATCCCAAATGGGAAACCTCAGCTGCTGAAATCCAAGTTGAGTCTTCGATCGGTCGTCCTTTCCATTTGACCAAATACTCTTCATACTGCCTGTTTCTGGTACTCCTACCCACACGATGATCTAGAATGTCTTCTATCTCCTCCTTCTTAGAAGCAGGAATTGGACATGGCTCTAAAACCAGCTCCTCATCAGTACCATCATCATGATACTCTGTCAAATCTGCAATGTTGAAAATGGGAGAAATGTGAATACCATCTGGCAGCTCCACCTCATATGCATTTCCTGAGTTATGTTTCTTCAAAATTTTGCAGGGGCCAAATTTCTTCATTTTCAGCTTGTTGTAAGTACCAACTGGAAATCTTTCTTTTCGTAAGTGCACCATGACAAGATCCCCTACTTGGAATTCCTTATGTCTTCTCCTTTGATCAGCCCTAGCTTTATACTCTTGATTCATCTTGATAATGTGTGCTTGGACCTCCTCATGTAGATGCTTGATGTGTTCAGCAAAATCCTCAGCTTCAGCACTTGTTCTCTCCCCTTGTTCTATCTTCCTCAATTCTGGTGCAGTCCTTGGGCTGTTTCCATATACAATTTGAAATGGTGATTTTCCAGTACTCCTATTTACAGAGTTATTATAAGCAAACTCTGCCTATGGTAGAATCAAATCCCATCCCTTAGGCTTATCTCCAACTAAACATCTCAGCAAATTGCCCAGACTTCTATTTACCACTTCTGTTTGGCCATCAGTCTGTGGGTGATGCATGGAACTGAATTTCAAGTCTGTTCTCAACTTCTTCCACAATGTCCTCCAGAAATACCCCACAAATTTAGTATCTCAGTCAGAAACTATACTCCTTGGAAGACCATGTAGTCTTACCACCTCTTTGAAAAACAAGTCTGCAATATGGACAGCATCATGAGTTTTATGGCATGGAATGAAATGTGCCATTTTGGAGAACCTATCAACCACCACGAATACTAAGTCATTACCCCTTTGTGTCCTTGGCAATCCAAGAACAAAATCCATACTTATGTCCTCCCATGGCCTTGATGGAACAGGCAATGGCTGATATAGGCCAGTATTTTGACTAAACCCCTTGGCAACTTGACGAACCTGGCAACTCTGTACAAACTTCTTCACATCCTGTGTAATTTGAGGCCAAAAATAATGTTCTCTAAGAATGGCAATGGTCTTATCCCGACCAAAATGTCCTGCCATCCCTCCACTGTGTTTCTCCTTAATCAAATTTTCCCTCATGGAACTCCTTGGAATGCACAATTGACTACCTTTGAACAACATGCCATCCTGAATCAAATAGTCTAACCACTTGGTTCTATCTACAGCAACAGGTTCTTTACAAGATTTCCATGCTTCAACAAAATTAGGATCCTCGGGGTACAAATTCTTGAGTTCATCAAACCCAACTACTTCAACCTGCATTGTTGTAAGCAACAACTGTCTCCTACTTAATGCATCTGCAACCCTGTTAGATTTTCCACTTCTATGCTTTAACACAAATGTATAACTCTGCAAGAATTCTACCCACTTCATATGCCTCTGATTCAATTTACCTTGGCTATTTAGGTACTGTAATGCCTGATGATCAGTATACAAAACAAATTCCTTTGGCAACAAATAATGCCTCCATTTCTTTAAGGCCTGAACTATCGCATAGAACTCTTGATCATAAACAGAATACTTCTTCTTTGCATCATTCAATTTTTCACTAAAATATGCAATAGGCTTACCTTCTTGGCTTAATACAGCCCCAATAGTGCTACCACTAGCATCACAGTCCACCTGGAATACTTTTTTGAAATTTGGAAGTGCCAACACAGGCTGTTCAGTCACCTTCTTCTTCAGCAATTCAAAACTTCTCGCAGCTGCTGCAGTCCATTTGAACTCTTTTCTATCCCCTCTTATTGTATTAGTTAGGGGTGCACATATGCCACTGAAATTCTTAATAAACTTCCTGTAAAAACTAACCAGACCATGAAATGATCTTACCTCAGTAACAAACCTTGGAGTAGGCCATTCCAAGATGGCTTTTACCTTCTCTGGATCCATTTTGAGACCTTCAGGTGATATAACAAATCCCAAATAGACTAACTCCCTTTTTGCAAAGACACACTTCTTTAGATTAATTAACAGTTTCTCTTCCCTTAGCCTTTCAAGGACACTACGAATATGCAGTAAATGTTCTTCCAAAGTCTTGCTGAAAATTAAAATATCATCCAAATAGACAATAACAAATTTTCCCAAGAACTTCTTAAGTACCTCATTCATGAGCCGCATGAAGGTGCTTGGGGCGTTCGTCAATCCAAAGGGCATGACTAACCACTCATAAAGACCCTCCTTGGTCTTGAAGGCTGTTTTCCACTCATCTCCTTCTCGAATCCGTATCTGATGATAGCCACTCTTTAGATCTATCTTTGTGAAGTACTCAACTCCACTCAAGCAGTCCATAAGATCATCCATCCTTGGCAAAGGAAATCGGTACTTGATGGTTATCCTATTTATAGTTTGAGAATCTGTACACATCCTCCACTCTCCATCCTTTTTTGGTGTGAGTACTGCAGGTACTGCACATGGACTCAGGCTCTCTCGAATCAAGCCCTTCCTCAACAGCTCCTGAACCTGTCTATTTAGCTCCTCTGTTTCAGTAGGAGTCATCCTGTGAGTAGCCTTGTTAGGCAAACTAGCTCCTGGAATTAGATCTATTTGATGACTGATTTGCCTTACTGGTGGCAATCCATCTGGAACATTATCAGAGATAATATCTCCAAATTCTCCTAGTAAATCTGAAACTTCAAATGGTATTTCACTACTACCTTCTTTATCTTTTCTAGGAATCAAAGCATAGCACATGCGCTGATGTTTCATGCCATCTAAAAACTTCCTTCCATCAACAAGACAAATCCTAGCACTGCTACATACCTTTTCACCTTCCTTTTTCATGGGCTTCAATTTGTAGCGAACTCCATCCTTTGTCAGAGAGTATGTGTTTGCATGTCCATCATGTATTGCATCTCTATCAAACTGCCATGGTCTACCCAACAATAGATGGCAAACATCCATCGAAATAGCATCACAAAGAACTTCATCATGGTAACTCCCAATTTTGAATTTTACTAAACATTGTTCACTTACCAGGACCTTATGATCATCTTTTACCCAAGAAATCCGATAGGGCTGGGGATGTTTCTCCCTCTTGAGCTTCAGCTTAGAGACCATCTCTTCGAATACCAAGTTATCAGTGCTACCACCATCAATGATCACATCACAACATTTATCCTCACACTTGCATCTGGTATGAAACAAGCTCCTCTGTTGTCCTGGTTCATTTTCACCACTTAGTGGGACTCTTTCATTTACCAAGGTCTCTCCTCTTTTTGCATCCTCTGAATGTGATGATTGTGCATCCTCATCCACATGAGCAACCTTAGCTTGGCCCTCAGCTCTCCTATCTGTCCTTCCTTGTCGTTGAGGGCATTCAAAGGCACGATGACCTTCTTCATTGCAATGGAAATAGGTACCACGGAAGCCTCCTCTTCCTTGCCCATGTCCTCTACCTCTTCCTCTTTGATTTCCAAAGTCTTGATCACGGGAGCGGTTGAAACCCTCATTCCTCTGGTTCCTGCTAGTACCCTCATCTTCATTTTTCTTTTGAGTTTCATTGCGGCCTCCAGATGATCTACCGCTTCCCCTTCCTCCTTGACCGCGCCCTCTTTATCTTCCTTCAAACCTTTTACTTAGCTTCTCTTCAACTCGTAGGGCAAACTGGTATGCTTCTTCAACGCTGGTCATTCTTACCAGACTTAGTTCTTCCTGGATGCTAGGTCGTAACCCACTAATATAATGAGCAACCTTCTCCTTATTTGCTTTTGCATGCCCTACTCTAATCAAGAGTCAATAAAACTCCTCTGTATATTCTTGGACTGATCTTCCTGCTTGCTTTAACCCATGCATCTTCTTAAACAGATCAAGCTCGTAGTCCACAGGAATGAACTGCTTCTTCAATTTGTCCACCATGCGATCCCATCTTGTGATCTTCTCCTTTCCTCTTCTAAGTCTTTCCAGTTGAATCTCTTGCCACCAAATTTTGGCATGGCCTTTTAGTTTGGCCTTTGCAAACTTAACCCTATCTGGGTCCCTTATATCCTCATATTCAAAGTATTCGTCCAGTTCATTGATCCAATCGATCAACTCATCTGGTTTCAAATTTCCCGAAAATATACCCACTTCAATTGTAGGTCTTTTCCCAAACCTAGAAATGGCCCTAAAAAGCCTTTCCTCTACAGGATTCAGAACTTCCTCGTCAACTTCCATTACTTCCTCTTCATTGTCATCCTCACTATTGTCATCTGCGGCAATATTTGCTCCTCTACGAAGCTCCTCTTGCAATGCTTGTACCTGTCTCTGGAGGGCTCTAACCTCCTTAGGATCAATAGCTCTGGCCCTTCCACCACACTCTCTTCATGGAGGCATCTTCTAACTCAAACCCACAACCACACAGTCCTGGTGCAAACTGCCTCACAGTCGGCGCTCTGTCTACACACTCAGGAAAACTCGCTCTGATACCACTTGATGGGGACACAACCCAACAACCAAAATAGACACAATAGAAAGGGAAAATTATATTAACTGAGAAAATAAGTTGGTACAAACAGTACAGAGAAAATAAACTCAAAACATGCCCTACGGGCTTACAATAGCATAAATCTGGAGAATATTTCTCCTTTTAGCACCTCCTCTCAAGCTCCAATCCGAACTGCCTTTTACAATGCCAAAAATCTCCTTAAATAGACCCCAGAGGGTTAAGGACTAGGAGTACATTCTAGAAAGTGCTAGTAGGCATCCACCGACAAAATAGAAGGTTCCGGAAGCTACGTTAGAAGTCGGTGCAATTCTAGAAGAATCCAGAAACGGTAGCCAAACTTTCGGGAGGCATAACTTTTGAACCGTAACTCCGATTGACGAACCGTTTACATTTTCGGAAAGCTCTCAAGCGCTCTATAGCCCTATGGAAAAGCTTTCCTCGTCCCCCATTTTTTGACCCTTTTCAAGGTCATTTAATGCCCCAAACCTGACTTTGAAGCATTCTTAGGGGGTCTCCAAAACCCGAAAAACTGCAATAACTTTCAAACCGTGGGGCCTTTTGACCTGATTCTTTTTCTGGAATGCTCTAAATCTTGATTACATTCATCTAGCCAAGTCACACCTTCTAGGTCACCAAAATGATGGTCAAATTGCATGCTCCTATTTTTTTGGGATTTTTAAATGCACTGATAGTTGAACTATGAGAGTTGGAACCTTTATTTGAGCCAAATGGGTATCCAAAAATGCAAAGACATAAAATAGAAACTAAGTCTAAGTACATTTTTTTGGGTGACACAGGATTGCCCTTATACCTCTGGATGCTCCTGCATCAATTTGTTTCTATAGGTTTCTTTGTGGATTGACCAAGAAAGAATCCAAATCCAATCTTATCATAATTGGATCTTTCCGCACATATTTGTTCTTCAGTTTTATCACTGTTGGTATATAATTTCTCAAGTTGCTGCTTGGTTTGTACCAACTCACCTTTCACAATGGTGTTGTATTTTTCTAATTCTACATGTTCTAAGTCAATAGATTTTAGTTCTGATGTTACCTTGCTTAATTGGGATCTTAGATATGCACTTTCAGCTTTTATTTCAGAGTCAATATTTCCTCCATTTTTCTTAAGACTCAACTTAAGTTCAACTATCTTTAATTCATATTTTATGATCCATTTTCTTTCTTTAGATCTTAAATTTCATCATCACTCATTTGATTAGTGTATGCACCCTAAAATGGTCACCTGGACTATGGGCCCCCATTATTCAATTTATCAAATTTCTTGAATCAATGGTTTACAATATTTTATCAAATCAATTTGAATCAATTTCCTTAATCAAATTTGATTATTTCAATATTTCTTAAGGTTGATCATTTTATCCTAAGTCTTATTTAATTAAAAGAAAATCTCCCTTTTAATTAAATAAAATAAGTCCCCATTTAATTAAAAGAAAACATCTCTTTTAATTAAATAATTCATCCAAATTTAATTAATTAAGAGAAAAGACCCTCTTTTAATTTAATTAAATATTTCCTATTTAATTAAAAGAACTTGTTCCCTTTTAATTAAATAAATCCCCACTTAAAAAAGAACTGAAACAAATGAAAATTAAATAAATTCTTATTTTTTCCTTCCCTCATTTAATTCTTCTCCTCTTTTCTCATTGGTGGAATTTTGTCTCACATGGATCAAATTCTATTATCCCATATTGGTTGTGAGAATCCTCCCACCTCCACATTTTCTTTTATAAGGGAGAGCCCTCTCCTCATTTTTGAGATCTATTATTATGCTATTGCTATGCAACAAGTTTAGAGATCCATTATTATGATATTGTTATGCTGTAGGTTTGGAGAGTGATTTTTGGAGAAGGAGTTTGGACATTAAAGTTTTTTGTGGAGAACTTCTATCTTCTTGTCTTATTCTCTCATGCATCCATGGCTTCCATCATGAGGTTTCATCCTTGCATTTGCATATTAGCTTAGATCCATATTTGTTTTCATAGATTAGTATTGCATTGTTATTACATTTCCTTTCTTGTATTGTTTTGTATTGTTATCATTTATATTAGTTTTCATCTCCATTTGCATGCATATTGGATCCTCGAATCTCTTGTTTCATGGTGTACTTGTATAGGCACAAACTAGGTCAAACCGAAGGTTTCCATTACAAACTCTTGCACTCCATGAATAGAGAGCTATGAGCTACCATTCAAGACCTCATTCTTGAGCAATATTAGATATAATGACTTATAGAAGTGTGCCCAAATTTTAGGCATACATTTTTGGCACCCAACTTGAGGTAGCCCACCTTTGCTTGTTGGTTTTGGATATTTTTGGAGTTAACCCCCTTGTGTAAATTTGTTTGGAGACAAAAAAACTCTAGATCTGAAAGAGTTGATAATATCTTTCAAAAAACTATGTATTTTGATCTAAATTTTTTTTACAAGGTTGTGACATATCAGGAACAGTTCAGTCCAATTTTTAGATTTTTTGGAGGTAGTTTCAATTTTTTATAATTTTTTCTTTAGTTTTAATGAAAAACTGTTTTAAGGAGAAAATTAGCAATTTTTTTTGAAAATTCTACATTTTTGAAAATATCTCTAAATTATAAATAGAGTTGGTTCTTTATGTTTTTATTTTAGAGATCATATTAGGACTCAATAATTTGATTTACAAAAACTAGTCTATTTTGACAAAATGGCTCCCTATGGCACAAATGAAAATATATTTTCAAAATTCTAACATTTTTGGAAAGCTCTCTAATTTTGATATCATATAGGTCCAATCTTCTTGACTAGGTCTAAAATCAATAAAAAAGGGCATTTAATGAATAGCGTGCATTTAATTTTTACAATGGATCAATGCTTGATGTGAGCTTTCATTTGGGTTATTTTCTGATTATTATCACTCTTAAAAATTATATTTTCAAATTTAACCCTAATTTTGTATAAGTTGTATATATATATTGCATATCTTGTGTTTTCTTTTTTGCTTGTTGCTTTGTTTGTTGCGAGTGAGCGTTCATGCGTAAATGAAAGGTACAATAGAGAAAAGACACATTGAAAGGATTGCCAAGTATTTTTTTGGATCTCTATAACATTTGGATTTAGAAGTAAAATGAACTCTCTTGTGTGTTTTACTTGAGTACTTTTACATGCTTTCATAGATTCACACTTCATTTAGTGCTCTAAAATTGGATCTAGATTTGATTTCATGCATCTATGTTTCACATAGTAATTAGGCCCTATGAACACTATTTGGGAGATCTTGAGAGACTAAACTTCATTTTCTTGCTTTAAATGTGAAGCTCCTCTTGACATCGGATCCTCTTGTAGGTAGGGAAGGATATTTGTTATTATCTCACTATTTTGCTTGGACTTGTCCTCAACATCCATTAGTACTTTCTCTTGTGAGATTGGTGGTGTTTGTTGTTGGATTTTCCAAAAATTTGGCGAGGTGATTTCAAATTAGCATGTCAAAGAATCTTGTTTGCTATGTTTGGGTAAGGTGAAGAGGCTAGAGGAGTATGCTTTGTTCCCTTTTGGGCACATGAAAAACTTGGAACCCTTGAATCCAAACCAAGTTCCCATGTGGTACAACTTTGTGAGTCTTTCTTGATTAGAGAGGGTTAAATCATAGTGGACATTCCCTTTATTGGGTCAACCACATGGATGGTACCTCAAGTGATAATAGCTATTTTTGACATGGTAGTAGCAACGGCTATATAAAAGTCCTTGTGGGGAAAATCTTCATGTGTGTAGTCTTTTGTTGGGCTGTCAGATCTCCTCAATATCTCTAATTGATTAAATTCTTAGAATATGTCAAAACCCTGGTGTGCTAGGATTGGATTTCACCCACTCTAGATTGAAAAAGTTGTAGATTTGAACATTACTAAGAACCATAGTGCTTGCAAATTTTCTTTTCTAAGACTATGTGCGTGATTGGAAAATATTTTGAGAACACACATAATACTGGTTCTAGGGATTAGATTGATACTGTGACACTATTCTTGTTCATGTGTAAGGTTGCTTTGTCCCTTGCTCATTATTTAAAGACATTTTCTTGAAATCCTTGATTGCTCTCTTGTGTGCTTGGTTCATGATTAAAAATTATCAATACATCTAGTTGGACATTTAAAATGAACAAAATCTGAGTTCCTGAGTCGAGACTTTATGATCAAATTGCTTTGTTGTGCTATTATTTCCAATCTCCCTAGGTTGATCCAGTTCAAATTAGGCTACTTACCCCATTGTTAGAAGCTTGTTTTCACCTTGGGTTATTGTGTTTTGACCTCTTGAATTACTAATAATTGATTTCACAAGATACCTTGTTTGGAGTTGGTGAGTTAGAGATCATCCTTGTTGAGAAAGATATACCTTGGATTCTTTGATATTACACTTGGGGAGTCTTAGTAATCTCTTTTCCATCCACTTTCATCAAATTTCAATTTTAATTAATTAAAATTTGGGTAAATCATCCTCCTAGTCCATATGTGCTAGGGTATTCACCCAAAGTTATGGGCACCTCTATGGCAGTGTTGATTTATGCCTATTACAATATTTTATCTTATAATTTCTCTTTTGGAAAAGTGAGTGATTTTTTTCAGTGTTGGTTTGTGCCTATTACAATATTTTATCTTATCATTTCTCTTTTGAAAAAGTGAGTGATCTTTCTATCCTAGTTTGGTACCAATGTTTCTTAGGATTATCTTATCAACTAGTACCTTTTCTTTCATGTTGGTTACAAGTGCTATTACATGTTGCTCAACATTCAAATGAACTCAAATGTATCAAATTTCACAAAATGACTCTTGGTCTTCTTTCTTCTTCATCTTTGATGTCTTTCTAATCTCCCATTTCCATTCTTCCTCTTCTTCATGTCTTCTTGATTCTTTTCCTCCTATTATCATATAGTCTACCTTCTTCTATTCATTCTTTCTCTTCTTCCATTCTTGATTCTTCTTCTTCTAGAACCACGGATCTTAAATATCTTGTTAGGGATCCTCATTTGAGCTTAGATGAACTCTACTTCCTTCTCGAATTTGAAAAGTGTTTTTACTACAATAGATATATGGATTCTAATCTTGTGACAAAAATTATTGAAAAAGGGAAGAAGTCAAACATTCTTGCTAGGATCATAGATAAGATCAGATCACAATATCCTTCTTCCAAATATTCCTTATATTCCAAGTCTTGTCATGAATCTTCTAGATATCATTCACATTCTTCATCTTCTAAGTCTTATCATGATTCTTCTAAATATCATTCACATTCTTTATCTTCTAAGTCTTATCATGATTCTTCTAAATATCATTTAGATTCTTCATCTTCTAAGTCTTATCATGATTCTTCTAAATATTGTCCAGATTCTTCATTTTCTAAATATCATTCACATTCTTCATCTTCTATGTCTTATTATGATTCTTCTAAATATAATTCATATTCTTCATATTCCAATTCTTGCCATGATTCTTCTAAATATCACTCATGTAGGTCTTCACCTACCTCTTCTTCACAATATCATTTTTCTTCTACTTCTACCAAGAGTCTTATTCCTCTTATTGAGATATACGATAATGAACAACATAAAAATTCTTGTGATATGCCTATCTATAATGCCTATAGTGACAATGATTATGATGATGATGAATATTATATTCCTATGAGTCCTAAAAGTCCACCTAGTCCTATGCTTGTGGTTAAAGGGGATGAGTCACGAATAGATATTGATGGTAATCCATATGACTCGAATTTTGAAAATAACATTGACAAATTTTGTGAACAATACCTAAATGATAAATCTGCATTTTTGAGGAAGAGAAAGCATTTTTTTGTGCTAAAATAAAACATTGGTGACATAAGAGTTCCTCTTCTAAGAGCTCTCATGCTGAAAATAAAGATTACACTCTTGAGTAAGATCATGTTAATGATTAGCCTTTGTCTTCTGATGCTCCCCTTCCATATTCTACTTCCTCCACTATCCGTAGATCCCATAAAGATTTTGAGTCTCTCAAATCTTATATTAATCCTTCATCCAAAAAAGATCCAAATGCTTTTCATGTGGTTCCCTAAAGTTATCTTCAAAGGCTAACTCTTCAAGAAACTCAAGCTAACCTTCACTTGGCTGTAAATACTTTTGATAATGCTAAAACTAAAGAGCCTAAGCCTTTATGAACTATAATGCCTACTTCAGCTAGTCCTTCAACATCTATTCCAAATTCTTCCATATAATTCCAACATGCTTCCTTTTCATTAGGAGTGGCTTCATGTCAAGAGGACTCTAAAAATGATAAAGAAAAGAATATAAAGAAAGATCAAGATCAAGAACCCTCCATGTCATCCAATTATTTTCACGTTATCTCTAATCCATTTCATGGCTCTTTTTATCCTTCATGCCCTTCCTCATTCATTCCACCATGTCTTAAGTCTTCTCCTAAGAAAAATCAAGCTACTACTTACACTGCTAAGCTTATTGATAATCAAAATTACCTTAGTATAGTTGTACCTTCCAAAGATGATGCTTCCATTAAGGTTATTAAAAATAGTGTTGTTACTTCCAATGTTGAGCCTATTGAAAATCAAGAGAAAAAATCTACACTTATGCTATCCAAAGATCCTTGCCAAGATCAAAGTGTTCCATCTTCTTGTTCTACCACTCCATGTTCCCTTCCATTTTCTACTCTTCCTAAGTCTTTTCAAGCTTCAAGTACTTCTATCAAAGAAGTTTCTCATATTCAAGATGTTTATGATCCTATTGAAAATCCTAATGCTCACTCTAAAGATGTTGATGAACTTATTGATTACCCTTTTGCATCTTTCACATCCATCCTTAGACCTCCCCCACCAATACTAAATGCTTCACATCTTCCTTCCATCTTGGGTCCTTATGTCCCTTCACTTTCCCCTCCCAACTCTCATAATTCATCATCCATATTAGCTCCTTACATCCCTTCGTCTCCTATCTTTCCTCAAGATCAACATAGATGCATATCCTTGAATCTTTTTCATCCACCCACTCACCTAAACCAGTCATATCATCCTTCTTCTTCCACAAGTCCTAAGTTTTTTGGAAGTAACCTGAATGTTCAATACAAGAAAAAGAAGTAATTTAAGAATCAATATAAAAAAGAAGAACACCATGTCTCCTCTAATCGACATGGGGGCTTAAAGTGAAAAGAGATATCTAAGAAAAAAATTATAAGACAAGTCTGGGTTCCAAAATCCATCATTGAAGATATTTTCTCTAAATCATCAAAAAGAAATGAAAAGAGTCCTATGGCTATATGGATTCCAAAGTCTCTCTTGAGAGAGTCTGATGTTGAACATCAATTGAAGTTGACATTCAAGCTTCCAAAGAATTCCAGTTCATTTTCTTCCAAAAGCATTCATCCATTCCATGTGCCTAAACTGCAACCTCTTCTATTCACTCACCATATTCCTTCATGTATTCCTTAATTCATTTTTTCTCCACCCTCTCACCACCCTTCAAGGTGTGTGTTGACATTGATCTTTCCTTCATTTTCATCTTCTAATCTCACTTGCTTTGCATAAAGTCATATCCTCCATTTTTGTCTTCCATCTTCCTTTCCCTATCAACATCTTTGAGCAAATCATTTCAACTCCTTTGCATGTCATGGTTCAAAGTTTCAAGGATCGTTATCTAAAAAGCTTGACTTATTCCAAAAAATTCAAAAAAAATTCAAAAAAAAATTGAAAAAAAAGAAAGAAAAAAAAATGAGAAATTTGAAAATGTGCCTTGGTGAAAACCTGATAATCAAGCACCTTGGTAGCAAAATTAAAGAGAAATAAATTTGTCCGATGGTGAAAACCACTCCCTTGTGGCACCTTGGATAAGTACCATGATGAAAACTTGACAATCAGGCATCATGCATAGTTCTTCTACATCTTTCATCCATTTCATCTTCTCTCTTTGATCTTAACAAGGTTGACCTATATAAACATTTGACTATCTTGTGAGCTATCTTATGATGATCTTTTTTTTCGTTCCTTTCATGTTTAGCCTTCATATCTATTTTCCTCCATTTATTCTAGTCTTTTGTTATCCTTTTCCCATTTACTCCTTTGGTCTTGATTTAATAAAAAAAGAGTAAAATATGATGCTATGAAGCCTCTTGACATGTCTACTCCTTTGGATTGTATCTTTCCCACTTTTACATTATGCTTTCGTGAATTATCTTATGCTAGCCTTTCATTTCTTTACCAAATGTGCTTTACATGAAATTTTTTCCCTAGCTTGGGTACTATTAAGGAGTTTCCCCTTGAGGACTTATTCCCTTTCTTCTCCTTCATTCTCTTGTCTTTTATTTCTTCCACTAGCTTGCTAATCACTCTTTTCCTCCACATTGCTAGATGTTGGGATTGCATGATGTGATCTTTCTTGAGAGTTTGGTCCTTGTTTCTATTTTGGAGTATTGTATATTATTTGTATATATTTATTGATCCTAAAAAAATGATCATCTTAGTAATAAGTCCTTTGATGTATCTCCAAAAAAATTATATATTCCAAAAATACAAACAAAATTCAAAAATTCAAAAATTCAAAAATTCAAAGAAAAAATAGAAAAAGTGCCTTGTTGAAAACCTAGAAATAGGAGCCTTGGTAGCAAAAATACAAATTTTTAAAAAATAAAAATTCCTGAAAAAATTAAAAAAATCCAAGTGGTGAAAATCTGGAAACGGGTGCTACTTAAGGCCTTTGCACCCCTATTTCTTAGTGCACATCCTCGACATTTAGCCTTTCTCCATCATGTCTTGTCCTTGTTGCCTTGGTTTGGAATTAGTCTTTGTCTAGGGGGAATAACTGTATTAGCTTCAGTCTCTTGGATGTGTTAGTCTTTAGGACACCTCACAAATGGTGTTTTTCAACATCATCCCAACTATATTTTTCAATATGACCCTTGACATCGAGTGTTTTTCAATACTTATCAGTGTTGTCTTACCCAGTTTTGTCATATGATCTTCCCTACTTGCAAGCATTTGATCCTTATCCTTGGAACTTACTATCAGTTAACACACTTTTTTTTTTTTTAATGCTTGAGTTATATCATGACCTTTTCTTTGTGTGCTTATTGTTACTAATTTTTTTTGAGTATCCTTGTCTAATAAGTTTCTTTGGGGTGCATAGCTAGAGGACTTGGGACACAGGGCATGTTTCTATTTGTTTTCTACTTGTGGGTGTGGTCTTGAAAGTCTAGATTGTCTCTGTTGTCCCCTTGAAACACTTAAGATATTTAAGGCATCATCCTTGACTATTTTTGCACAACCATTCTTCTGGTCATCCTGGCATCTATGCCTTGATGCAAGCATAGTTTTGCTACATTAAATTGGGTAAGCTAATATCACAGTCATCTTGACCTTTACGTCTTTGATGCTTATGTTAGCATTTTTCCACATTCTGATCTGATATAAATCACATTCATACCTTCATAGTTTTTTATTAGGTATAACAAGTTTTACAAGGATCCTAAAACCCAAAGTTTTACAGCAAAAAGAGCGAGATAAAATAGACTAAACAAACAAAAAATTGCCACAAAAGGCCAGAGACAAAAGAGGCCCAAAGCCAAAGAACAAAGGTGAGAGATAGAAAAGAAAAGCCAAGTGAATAGGCTAGTTTCTATCCATGTCCATGGCCTACAGGGTTTCTGTAGCATCATTGTCCTTCTAACTGGCCACACCCTCCTGAATCCTAGTAGGAGTGTTCATCTAGTTCCCTTGATTCACCTGGTCACTAGCTTCTTTCTAAAATTCATCCTAGTTGAATCCTTGCTCTGTGTTCTACTCTGCATCCCTATCAAGGCCAGTTGTAGTTAGATAGTCCCCCAGATTGACAATATTCTCATTCAAGGTGTGAAGGGTGTCCACTATCTATTTGGTGATTATCTAGTGGACAAAATCCAACCTTTGGATCTTCAACTCAAGTTGGGTGAGTCTGTCATCTTGATGGTCTCTAGAGACTTGACCTCTATCTTTCTCCTAGCTACCCACCTAGTCATTGCTACCTCTGGCTTCCTAGTCCTTGTCAATACCCTGGTTGTTGGGCTGGTTGTTCCTATCCTTTAGAGCCTCAATTTCTTGAAAAACCCACTTGATGGAACAAAACTTGTCAATCAGACTATTCTTTGCATTGTTCAGGAAGTTGAAGCCAGTTTCACACACATTGTCAGAGATAACCAAAAGAGCCAAGTCAATGAGCTCGTCATAGTGGGTACTTTTATCAAGGCCCTCCAGCACCTGGATTTTAGCAAGTTCTCTAACAATACCCAAACTGACCTTGTCCCCATAGAAGTTCCTCCAGGCTCTCCTCTTGTTCTTTTTGATTACCTCCCCCCCTTTATCAACCATGATTTCAATCATCTCCTTTGGGGGTGAAATGGGAACCTCCTAAGGCAAATTGGGTGGGGTAGGGCTGGGGGGCACATCAACATGGTCACTAGGATATTCTTGGGGCATGGCCTGTTTCATTTTTCTTTTCTTGGGATTAACCTTGGGGTCCATAGGGGTCACCACCTCCTTGTCATTTCGTCTCCCCTTATCTTCTTCCATCTCACTTTCCTTCCCCATCTCTGAGTCCTCCTCCTCTGACTCTATATCAGACTGCACATCATCATCACTGGCCTCTTTCACCTCCTTAAGATGAGGAGAGGGGGGGATAGGGGGAAGACATCTAAGGCTCTTCTTGCTAGGGATGTGGGGATCACGGGTAACTGGGATAGCTTTTCTTGGGGTGTCAATATTCTCTAATTTCACTACAAGCTCATCCCCAAAATCAAAACTGGTAGTGTCCTTCGAGGCACTACTCGAATCCCCAATGGTTTTACCTTTAGTATGGGTTTTCAAGAACTCATAAATCAGAAGCAGGAGACCCTCATGGAGGGCAGATTTTTGACAAGGCATTTCTTGAACCCCTCTATATTCTTGGCCATGGAGGTAAAAATGTAAAAATGAAAAGAAATTTTCACTTTGTGTCTAAAGTGATTTAATAAAACAAAGTGATGAGTCCTAATTCTATCAAACCTAGGGTCAAGAGTGACATATTCAATGATAATCTTGAGAACATACCTCCAAAACTTTTTGATGGAATCAATGTCTTAGTAGGTGTCAATCTTGACCAATTTTCTTTTCTCCTTATCATCCTTGACAAAGTTGTTGACAGTGTTGGTGGACATCTTCTTGTCCATGTAGAAGTTCAAGCCATCCTGAGAAAAGCCAGTCACCTCTACAATAAGACCCTCAGTGATTTGGTGGGAAACACTATCAATTTTGACCCTGCCATTTTGCCAGGAATCAACCATAGCTTTAGTAACCCCCACATCAAATCCATGAAGCTTCTCCATGAATCTGGTTATACCGCCCTTCTAGTTCATACCTTCATAGTTGTGCTTGTAACTAGTAATGATTGTGTGATTTTTTGATGTTCATTAATAATGGCCTAATGATGAAAATAAGTTCCTTTATATTCTCTAATGAATGATGAACACAAAAATCCTATGTTACAGTTGGTCTTTTGCAAGTACACCTCTACATTTTCATGTATCTTGCATTATTAGACTTCATGTTAGTTTGCATTTTTAGGTTGCATTATGAGTTTGAGAGGGTTTTTCCTTCATCTTTCTTGTGGAATTTTAATCAACTGTGGTCATGTTTTGATCTTTGTTTCCTTATCTTCTTTCGTGATCTTGATTGAAATTTCTATCTTAAATAGTTGATTGATTTAGGAGCATTCTATTCCTCATGAAAAAATTTCTTTTCTTCTTTCTATTTCTTTTCATTTCTTCCAAACTTCTATCTTCCATTTTCTTTTACCCCACTTCTTTTCTTCTAATTCAACTTTGGGGCATCATATTTCATGCTTAATAATCTACGTTGGTTCTGTGATTCTTATATCTTTCATATTACATCAAGAAACTTATATTTTGTTTGATCTGATCAATTTATCAATTTGTTGTTTCTCCTCTATCTCATTTTGATTTTGATCATGAGGGAGAGTATCTATCAACTTCAATCCTTGATTCAATTTTATCAATTTTATCCTCAAATTTTTCAAGTCAAAATTTATTTGTATTCTTTGTCCTAATGTGTTCCCAAATCGACCACATACCTAGGTTGTTTTGTGATCCTGCATTGATCTCACACTTCAATTTCTTTCTTTGACTACATGTGTTCCCAAATTGATCACACATTAGTCAAAGACGGGCAAATGTATGCACCCTAAAATGGTCACCTAGACTGTGGCCCCCATTATTCAATTTATCAAATTTCCTGAATCAATGGTTTGTAATATTTTATCAAATCAATTTCCTTGATCAAATTTGATTATTTCAATATTTCTAAAGGTTAATCATTTTATCATGAGTCTTATTTAATCAAAAGAAAATCTCCCTTTTAATTAAATAAAATAAGTCCCCATTTAGTTAAAAGAAAACCTCTCTTTTCATTAAATGATTCATCCACATTTAATTAATTAAGAGAAAAACCCCTCTTTTAATTTAATTAAATATTTCTTATTTAATTAAAAGAACTTTCTCCCTTTTAATTAAATAAATCCTCACTTAAAAAGGAAATGAAACAAATGAAAATTAAATAAATTCTTCTTTTTTCCTTCCCTCATTTAATTCTTCTCCTCTTTTCTCATTGGTGGAATTTTGTCTTACATGGATCAAATTCTATTATCCCATATTTTTTGTGAGAAGCCTCCCACCTCCACATTTTCCTTTATAAGGGAGAGCCCTCTCCTCACTTTTGAGATCCATTATTATGCTATTGTTATGCTATAGGTTTGAAAATTCATTATTATGATATTGTTATGTTGCAGGTTGGAGAGTGATTTTTGGAGGAGTTTGGAAATTAAATCTTTTTGTGGAGAACTTCTATCTTCTTGCCTTATTCTCTCATGAATCCATGGCTTCCATCATGAGGTTTCATCCTTACATTTTCATATTAGCTTAGATCCATATTTGTTTTCATAGATTAGTATTGCATTATTATTACATTTCCTTTCTTGCATTGTTTTGCATTGTTATCATTTAGTTTAGTTTTCATCTCCATTTTCATGCATATTGGATCCTTGAATCTCTTGTTTCATGGTGTACTTGTATGGGCACAAACTAGGTCAAATTGAGGGCCTCCATTACAAACCCTTGCACTTCATGAATAGAGAGCTATGAGCCACCATTTGAGACCTCATTCTTGAGAAATCTTGGATATAATGACTCATAGAAGTGTGCCCACATTTTAGGCATACAAGTAAAACCTTTATGAAAATTCTTGTTGAAAGATTGAGCTTTATCAGCCAACTAAGAAATAAATCTTCTTATGTAATGCAGATGTCCTTGCAGAATTCTAAGTTGACTGATATTTCTTGGAGGCATTTCCATCATAGCCTAGACCTTTTTATTATCAACCTCAATACCTTTTGTTGAGATGATATAGCCTAGAAATTTTCCAGATGTGATACTAAAGAGACACTTTTTTGGGTTTAGTCTAAGTTGAGATTGTTCCATATGGTTCAATATCAGACTAAGGTCTTCAAGATGTGTGTCTCATTTTCTACATTTCACTAGTGTGTCATCAACATAGTCTTCCATATTTTTATGCATGATATCATGGAAGATGGTGATCATTTCTCTTTGATAGGTAGCACCAGCATTTTTGAGCCCAAAAGACATGACATTCTAGTAGAAATTACCCCATGCACATGTAAAGACTATCTTCTCTTGATCAGTTGGAGCTATCTTAATTTGGTTATATTCAAAAAACCCATCCATAAGGGAATACATTTCATAACTTGTAGTCATTATCACTATCATATCAATGTTTGGTAGTGGAAAGTCATCCTTGGGGCATGCTTTGTTAAGGTCTCTAAAATCATTATAAACTTGTGGATAGATTTATCATGTTTAGACATAGGTATAATGTTGGAAATCCATTCTACATAGTCAATAGCTTTGATAAAGTTTACACTCAAGAGCTTTTCTAACTCTGCTTTGACTAATAGAGCTACATGTGGATGCATCTTTCTTAATTTTTGTTTAATAAGCCTGATATCAGGAGAGATAGACAAATCATGCATGATAAGATATGTGTCAAGTCTTGGTAAATATGAGTCCATCCAAGAAAAATTGATCTTCTTGTCTTGAAAGAATTTGGAAAACTATTCTTCTTTCTCAGTTGTTAGTGATTGAGCCACATGAGTAATTTAGGAGATTCCTCTATCCCCAAGTTGATAGGCTATGTTGGTTCAATGAGAACTGATGATCTATCATAAAAATAGCTTAGTAAACTACTAAGTACCTCATTTGTAGGTGCCTTAGGGAGGTTTTCACCATTAGATACATCTTTGTTTTTACAATTTTTAAGTTTAGATACTACCACAATGTGGTTTTCACCATCTGACCATTTATTTTTTCTTTAAATTTTATGACTAAGGTACTTGATATCTGATTCCATCATATGAATTGTAGTTTCATTGGTGGAAGAAGTGATACGTTCAGTGGCAGTTAGGTAACAAGCAATCTCATAGTCATTTTGAAAAGACTATTTTTTAGGTCTTTAATTTGGAATGGACCAATTTATGAGATTAGGGTGGATTAATGAGAGTGAGGTGGAGGCTTCAAGGTTGTTGATGTGAAAAGAGTCATCTCTAGTGACATGTAAAGTTGAGCCTATAGTGAATGTTACAAAGGAGTCTAGATTAGGAATAGACCTAGAGGGACTAGTGTGATCCACTAAAGCATTTTGCAAGCCAAACTCATGTAACCCTATACTAGACTCTTTGACTACACTAGGTTGGGTTCGATAGTCATGAATAACATCCACTCCTAGTTCACAAGATGCATCTAATAGGTTTTCCCATTCATACTCATGAGAGTTTGTACTCTAATATCTAGCAATTAGACAAGCAATATATTGTCTAATCTATCCTCTATTCATGTCTTCATAGGTGGACTCTTCTTGTTCCAATTATTGAGAAGTGGAAGCTTCAAAATCATTATTGGTAATTAGTGCTTCTTCTCCCCAAAGGAGAGAATTTATAGGCGTAAATTCACCATCTTGTGAAGTGGCAACAAGAAAGGGAGGATCATCATCCTCTAATTCACTAGATATGGGTGCACTTCAATCAAATGTTGGTATATCATCCTCTAACCTAGAACCAAGGCCAACAGTATCTTGAGTATCAAAACCTTATGTATGACTTGAAGGTTCAACTAGAGCTTCTTTTTACTAGTTAAGGATCTATGGCTCGGATAGCCCATGCTTGAAATCATTTTATACCCTTTACCATAATGTTTAGGAGAAATTGGATTAGTGACTGTGACTTCCTCCTCATCTTCCTCTTACCTATAGATCCAATCTTTAAAATCTTGTTCTTCTTTCTCTACTTCTAGGGGAACTGAGGACTACACAAAAGTGTCAAAGAGAGTCATGGAAAAAGTAGAAGGCTTCTTTGGTAGATAGTTTCCCATAAGACCAAGGGGAAATAGGTAGACCAACAATAGAGTCTAGAGTGTTTTTACCCATACCAAGGCTCATCATTTTTAATTTTTGTTCACAACTTATAAAGGATGGTGTCAACTCATGAGAAGAGCAGTTATGTGGAACTAGTGTTTCAGCAGTTACTAATGTATTGATAGACATTGAGTTTTCACTGAGGAAAACTATTTATGTACCATTAAAAGGGAACTTGATGCACTGATAGTACATAGAAGGGATTGCTTACATTTCATGAATCCATGGTCATCCCAACAACAAATTGTATGCAAGTGATATGTCTAGAACTTGGAAAATGATATCCTTCTCAACTAGACCAACTTTTATTGGAAGCATAATTAGGACTTTGGAAGGTCTTTTGACCTCATCATAGGATTTTATAGTGATCTTGCATCTAGGGTTGATGGCAAATTCAGATATGCCCAACTATTGGATCACATTGAATAAAATTATGTTTAACCCTGCACCATTGTCTATCAAGACTTGCTGAATGCAAGTATGGAATATTTGGACTTCAACATGGAGATCAAGGTTGTGGGGATGACTAAGAGCTCAATCATCTTCTTCAAAAAAGGTGAGATAGTGAGGTGAAGAGATATGGTTCACCATAGCATGGAATCATTCTACATCAATATCTATGTGAACGCTGGTAGAAAATAGAGTTTTTTTGAGGATATCCTTGTGCAAAGGAGACAATTCTAACAACACAAAAATAGAAATTTGAGCCAAGGTACATTGTAGTTGGTTGAAAAGGTCATAGTTGGAGATCCTAGAAGTAGTTGGTTGTTTAGAAGATGAAGCATTCTTAGGATCATGAGAAACTTTTAGAACAACCTTAGATTTCTCCCTAGTGATGATGTTAAGTGGTTCACTCTGGGAAAAAGAAGATTTGGCCACTCAGAGTACCACCTTAGGTCTAGAGTCATTATGGTGTTGAGAAATAGGTCACATTTTTAGGAAAACTTTTGGTCATTCATCCTCAACATCATAATTGGGTTGATTGGCATCATTAGGACTAGCCATGCAAAGATACTCAATGGGCTTAAGCATGTTGATGAAATTGTTTGTGTCAGCATAGGCATAACTAATCTTGGCATCATGATTCTTTTTAGTAGCTTTTGAGGTTTCATCTTTCTTGTATTTTGGCAAGGGTTGTTTAAAAGCTTTGTGGTTAGAATTTTTAATGAGGCCATCTATGAAAAATTTACCAGCCTCAATGAGATCTTGAATTATGTCTTTGAGCTTGAAATAGTTTTTTGTGTTGTGACCCTTGCTTTAGTGATAACTACAAATATGATCCTCTCTCGAACACAAGAGTTTGATAGGTGAGTCATAGGGATGGGAATTATCTAGTAAAGTAACCATCTTGTTTGCAATTAAGGTTTTCAAGACCACTTCATAAGGCTCAACCATTGGTGTATTAACACGTCATTTCTTGGTAAATTTAGAGCTCTTGTCAGATGTTTATGGTTTTAAACCTTCTTGTTATTTTGTACCATAGATAGTGTTAGAAAGGTTAAATTTAGGTTCCTTGGTCTTAGGAGTGTCCACTACTCTGTCATTGACAACATACTTGTTTTTATTCCAAGGTTTTCCTTTGTCCTTACCATTTCCATTGTTGTTTTTGTCTTTGTTTATAACAATGTCACCCTTTTTGATAGCAACATCCTCAATGTGATACAAACTCCTAATTATGACATTGAAGGATGTGAATAACTTTTTTTTTAGATCAAAATATAACTTAGGTACAAGTGTATTGACAAAAATGTTAATTTTTTCAACCTCAGGGACTTGCCTAGGGTACTAAGAGTATAGGGACCCACATCATTGATGGTATGTTGCAAAAGGTTCTCCTAGTTTTTGTTTGATGTTGCATAAGTCTAATATAGTTACAAGATGTTGAATGTTGTAGGAGTATTTTTGGATAAAGCATTGTGCAATCTTGTCAAAGTTTTAAGAGGGGGACTCCGTTTTGTAAACCATTCCATGGCTTGCCCTCTTAGACTTCTAGTAAATAGATGCATAAGAAAGGTGTCTTCATGCATAAAATCCATGCTAATAGCATAAAAATGCCTCACATGATTGTGAGGGTCACCATTTCCATCATATTTTTCATACTTAGGAACCTCTATATCCTTAGGAAATGGTAGCATGTATAGACTCCTATCAAATGAAAGAGCACACATTGATTCAAAAAATGAATTTTTAGGTGGCTCTTTTGAGGTTTGGAATTGTGCAAAATTGTTTCCTTAATTCTTGTATTTCTTCCCTTAAGATTTCAGCCTTGGTGGCTCTCATTTGTGCATTATGTGTTCAACATCAAAACCTTGAGGGAGTTTCCATGCCCTTGCAGCCATGTATCATAAGTAATTCTCTTCATTTTCCTCTAAAGCTCTAAGCATCAATTTTTGAGCAAAACCATCTTGTTGGAATTTTATAACATCTTTGCTAGTTACTTCTTCATCACTTTCATGATGGGATTGTCTATGTGGTGAAGGGCATATGCCCACAATGAATCTAGGAGTCCTTGGAGGCATGTTGTTGCCATCATTGTCATCAAAATGATTTTGAGAGCAAGTCCCCATGTTCTCTTCATGGTGTGCATAATTATAAATTTTATCCCATTGATGTTCTTTTTCCCTTAAATACATTGCTTCTAGAATATTTTGATTTTCATGTACTTGTTCTTCTAAGTGCCATTGGACTTCATCAGGGTGCACCATTATGACGAAATTATTTTCACCTGTAGTTGTGTCAAAGGGTGTACCAAATGGATTTTCAAAGTTTTAAAGTGGATTATGCCAAACTTTGGTTGTTTGTGTTTGAGTAGATTTGGGGTCCTCCACACAAGATTGTCTACGAGGGTGTCTCCAATTGCTTGAAGACAAAGGGGGTATGACTACTATTACCAACTTGAAATCTAGTTGTAACCAACATGTAAGAATTCATCTTTGCTTAATAGGACAAGAAAAGTGTGTCAAAATGCTCTTACAATCAAGATTAGTCACTTGTCAAAGTATAATAGATAACTTGTCAAACAATGCTCAAGAACTTATAGCACTAGTGACTTGAGTTGAGAAAGTGAGCAAGAAGCTCAATAGTGAGTAGCTAGTATAGAATAGTAACCAAATTTTTACAACTAATTCATCAATGATGCTTTAAGACTTACATCTAATAGACTAAACCCATCTTTTCAACTTTAGAAAACACCCAATAGATGGATGTGCAACCAAGACTAGGAAGGACTGGGGTGACAAGACCTTAGATTTTGAAAAGTGTAACATGGACACTATTTTGGCAATAAATAGTCTTAGATAATATTTTCTCATAACTTAGGTGATTGAAGGACAACACAATATGTCATGCGATATAGTTTGCAGTAACTGGGTGATACTTTCCTCTTGGGTGACAATTCACACAAGGAAGGATGAAAAACTATTGCATGGTAGTATGATAAAACTTAGAATAGAGGGTGACACAATTTTTGAAAAATATAGTCGTGCAATATTTCTCTAGAGTATACATGATAGAGTGTCAATTTTGTGCAAAAAAATAAGTTTTTGACTCAAAAAGTTATCTTTCAGTTTGATAATCAGGTAATTTTTAGATCGGTCAGTGTTGAGATTTTAGTTCATGTCAATTATCATCAAGGTTTGCAAACAGTAGGTATTTTAACATGTCAAACAATTGAACAAGGGTAAAAAAAACCTTGCCAATATGCATTTGTGATATCAAGATAGCCTTGCTACCAATGTTACTAAGATGTTTGATTTGCAAGAACATTAACACTAGTCAACACATTAAAAAATGGTAGCCAAGAAATCTACCTTAGAGTCATAGTTCATTACTCAACAACTTGGCCCATGCTTGATGCTCCTTCACCTCACACTAAGTGGTTTCCCATAAGAGATATTGGGTTTTTCATGGAAGTTCCATAAGCATAACCAAGGGAACACATATCATGAGTGTAAAATCTTGGGGTGATTCGGGTAGTCTAATAGGATCAATCCTTGCACCAAGAAGTTGAGTAGAAAAATAGTGTAGTTACTAACTTAGGGTGTTTAGAAAGGGTTTCCATTCATAATGTTCCTCTTGCACCCAATTAGGGGACATCCCACCTTGCAATAGGTAATAGACCTTGTGGTCACAAGAACACCTTAAGTGTTCTTGCCTAGTGATCTCCTTATGATCAAAATCCCACAAGTGATCACACTAAGTGAAGAAAAACACTACATCTACCAAAATTTTGTGTCCATAATAGCCTTGAGTTTATAGTGGGTTGGAAGAGCTAGGTAATTTTTTTTTCCCCATTTGGTTTGTTCCTCTTTGGTTGTCTAAGAGTAGGCCCTCTAAAGGATTCTAACTACCATACATTGGATCCACCCTCAAGGGTCAAAATTTCTAATTCACCACAAGGGTGAAGAGCATACTCTCCTATCTTTATTTCTTCCCCCAAACATTCCAAGAAGATCCAATTATCCCCTTTCTTTTGAAATCCAAGGCAAGTCAAGATTTTTGATTGACCACAAGGGTGAAGAGCATACTCTCCTATCACCAAAGAACCCCAATTACAAGTTTAATGTGCCTAAGAAATGAAAGAAACTAGTAGAATGTCACACATGGAATAAAAGAAATACAAGAAAGTTTGGTTTTTATGCATTCAATAGCTTTGCAAACAAGTGTTAGTAGCCCTTTTGCATTTGAAACTTTGAGATGCATTCTTTTCAAGGCAATATATGCATTGTTTCAAGGTAACATCCTGCAATCACAACCATTAGCCCCACAAGTTAGCTTCAAAACAATATGAAATTTGTAAGTGAAGCTTTTTAAAACATCTAAAGACCTATAGAAACTAGTAATTAGCAAGTAACAACCAAAAACCTAATGAAATCACCCAAATAGCTAGCAAGTTCAAGTCAGTGACAATTTTTGTTGGAATTTTATGGTGCGATACTTTTTAATATAGTCATGTGACAAAATCTTCCATGTGATATTTCTACCTAAGTTAGGTGACAAAACTTACTATACCAAGGTGATAGAGTATAATATAGCCATGTGAAACTATTTACAAAATGTAACGTGCAACAATTATTAAAACTATCATACAAAATTGGAAAAATTTTACTTGAAACCTATGACTGTAAAAAAAAAGAAAACTTGCAAATAGAATGGAGAAAATGTGAAAATGTAGCAAAATGAAGAGTAAAACTAAGATGTTCTACCTCACGGTGGGTGCCAAAAATATACACTCAAAAGGTGTCACACTTGAAATCATTCTATCCAAGGGATTCCATTAGTTAAGAATGCTTGGATGTCGGCTTAGAGCTCCCTATCCAAAGAGTGCAAGAGAATATATTTCAAGTAGAAGGAGGCTCTCAGCCGAGTCTTAGAAATACACTTCTTTCTAGTTAACCATGCAATGGGAGGTTCCAAAGATGAGATGCATGAACGAAAATGTCCACAAGGAGTTCCTCAATGATGCAATGCAAGATGGAAGCTAAGCTAGAATGAGAATTCAAAATGTAACTATTCTAAGCAATGATGAGAGTGTTACAATCCCACTATTATGCTATGTAATTTAAGCTATTGCAAAGAAACTACATTAACATGCAACTATTCTAAAAATTCCATATGATATTATGCTAGTATGTGGTGGAATGAGAGAATGAAGACAAGAAATGGAAGTTCTCCACAAAGTTCCAAAGAAACCTGCCAGAAAACTTGCAGCATAGAAACATTCAAATTGTGGATGCATCCTTTGAGGGGGAAGCTCTCTCCCTTTTAAAGTCATATGAACAGTAGAGATCAAGGTGAAGATGATGAGTGATCAATGGTGGAGTTTGAAAAGAGGATTGATCCATGTGCACACACAAGTCAACCAATAGAATATAAGTTGATTTTTCATATAAGACAAAAGTCGCAAAGCCTTTTCTTTTAATTTGAAAATTAGAAAAAAGACTTTATGTGTGCACTTTAAGTGGGTTAGAAGAATGGGGTATTTTATTTAATGAAAAGGGTACATGTTATTTTTTAAAAATAATGAACTTAGGATAGCATAGTCAAAATATAGGTTATAATCAAATTAATTGATTATTAGCAAGTTCATCTAGGTAAATGATTAATTAAATTGGCCAAAATGTTGAGAAGGGGGCTAATAGTCTAGATGACCATTTTTAGGTGATTACACCTCTTTTGAAAAATAATCTTGATTATATCTTCAAGATATTTTAATTCATGAAGCATTGGCATAAGATTTATCGTTTGTCTAAATATATTATCATTTTTTTGGATCACTATATCTTATTGTGCTAGAACCTAAGTTATAGGGCTCAAATAAATACTTTATCTAGATGCATCTAGACACCCTTTCTAATCATTAAATATGGAATCATTGTATAATTAGGGAAAATGGTGCCTTTTCTCCCCATTGTCAATTCCTTCTCTTGGATCCTAAACAATAAACCCTCCACATAGTATTAATTGAATAGAGGATAACATAAACCTAGCTATGCTTAATATTAATTTTAGAAATCCTTTCTTATGGCCTTACCAAATCTTGGAGCTCCTTGGGACTTCTGGGTGGGGGGGTTTAAATATTAACCTAGATCTTATCCTTGAGGATAAATAGATGTCAAACAATACATAAATTGTTGCTTCCCTTTCTCTAGATGTAATTATGGTCTAGTCCTAAACTAACATCTCTTCACTATCAAAATTTCTTAGCAATTCATGTGCTCTACAAAATAATTAGCATTCTTAAATAAGAACATAGTCATGAACAATAAATACCAATATAAAAATATCTTCCATGTATGTTTTAGATCTTCTGATTATTCATGGATTATTTCCACCATACATGAAGAAAAATTATAGATTACAGTGAAGTGTGGGTACTATATTTGGATATCTATATACATATAATTTGGGACAAAAGCCTCAATAGGAAAAGGGTCTCTAGAGCTAGGACCAAAATAGTAACTTATTCTTTTTTAAAAAATCTTGTTTCTCTTTGAAATTCTATTCAAATGCACATTCTTAAGAAATGTGATTTGATTACATAGATCTAACACTTCTTGATATTCTTCTCTACAAATTATTAGTAGAGGCTTACCATTATTTCCTTTGAAAACTATGGAGACATGATCATATATGTCATACTTTCCATCATCAAATTTATGTCCATAAACACATTGGGCACTACAAACTTTCCCAAATCATATTGCCACATATTTGACTTAGGGTTTTCTAAATGGTGTTTTTTATAACACAAACTAAATGTATTTAATTCTTTCAATGGAAAATTAGTATCTAAAATATGGGAAGCCTTATTATACAAACCATCGCCAAGACTCTTTCCTCTTACCAATTTCTATGCTACTTATCTTTTATTTTTCAAGGGGTTTAAATTGTCTAGGAAGTCATGTAAAAAAATTCCTCTTCTAGTATTCGTGCAAGCCTAAATAGTGTCTTTGGGTGATATTTTGTAAAAATAGGATTTCTTTAAATAGTAATTTGTAGCATAAAGAAAAGCTAGGGTTTCCTAACAATTCAAAATTATAGTGTGAGTTTTAGCTTAAGTTTTTCAATTTCAAACCCTATCCCTATCTTAAAACTTAAATAACCCTTCCTTATACAATTTAGATAAATTCACCAAAAGATTACCATAAAAAATTCATAGAGACTAGAACCTTTCTTTTAGTTTTTTGCTCATGGAAAACTCCAAATTCTACACAAAAATACCTCACTCAAAATTTTCTTAGTTCCTAGAAAACCTCAAGATGTCTATTGAATGAAGAATGAATGGAAATTGAAGTTAATTGGCTATTTTTTACCATTCACAATATCTATTTTAATGTCCAAACTATCATTAAATCATAAGTGCAAAGAAACAACTCAAAAATATTTTCAATTGAAATTTATATAGCCTTCAATCCTTTCCAAGATGAATGCATCCAATTACCCCAATGAGTCAATATGATAATTATCTCCATGCTAGAAAATGGGCCTTGGAACCAACCAATAAAAAGCCACCACATTACCTTATGAAACATGTCATGTTCTATCCCTACCTTTCTTCAACCTTTATCAAGTAGGGATACATGGAAAGATCTTGTAATCCTACAATCACTATAGATCTTACAAGTTTGATCATGTGATCATGAAAATCATCAATTCCTTTCTTGATTTACCTGCTGATCAAACTAAAGAGCCACTTCTATAATCAAGATTCAATCACATTTTTATTATATTAAAAGACCTTTCCCCCTTTTTTTCACATGCAAAAAAGATTGACCATTATTTCCACACCATATGACATTAATGTAGGTAGTAATAATATAGGTCTCTTATTATCTCCTCAACCAATTACTAATTTTTGACCTGAAATGACATAAAAATCAATCTATTTTAAGACATACATAACATGATAAAAATTATAGAGACCTTATTCAATATATACACACACTATTAATTTCAAATACTAAATATCAAAAGATAAATGTATGATTAGGTGCTGTCATTAAGAAGACAACTAGTAAGGACCAAAGAACACACCTTTTCATATGTTCCATCTATTTGGTATATATAAAAGAATTACCAATTGAAAAATAGGGGAAAAAATGAGAATTAGATCCTATTAAAGAGGAGAAAACCTACAATAGATATTGATAATCGTAGACAAAAGCATAAAGTGTAGAAGTTCTCCTAACTTCACTGTGAGAAATATGTAAGTCCATTAGACATACAATCATCCCACAATAAGAGTAAGCTATAAAGTCTTATGTTTCCAAAGACATAGAAGAAGATAAATTTCTTAAGAAAAATATCCAAGTCAACATAAAAAATTTAGAGATTCAAGAAGACAAAAAGAAAACCCTTCATAGACAACCACATCTTTACATAAGGACATATTCTACTACAGATAAATTGCATTAATTCTAGAAAGGACACTGAGATATTAAATTGTAAGTGAATGGAAAAATAATGGATAAAAAAGAAAAGAAAATGATAAGCATCACCATCATGAATACACATCAACATGTTATCATAAACAAAGAACGAGAATAAAATTAGACAAGGATATTAAATAATATAAATAGAATTGATCTCATTCAAAGATGACAATGCCAATAGTGTCAAAGGATAACAAGAGTAGAAAATAGAACCAAACAAAAGCCGTAGAGACATGTGATTGGTCAAGAATAGACATAGAAAGAATATCATTATAATCATGTCAACATATAAAGATAACAACTTAAAAGAGGAAAATGACATATAACAAAGATATAGATACATACATCAGAAAGTGTTAACTGAGTGAGCATTCAAATTGTATACACAAGTATGAGAAAACTAGTTATGAATATATCAGAATGAATTACTAAATGATATGTATTCTTGAGGATATTAAATCAAAGACCATATAATTAATTTATTCTAGAGGCTAAGTTAATCTTGGTAGAGGGCAATCAAATTTGAATGTTAAGTTTCTCATTAGGAAACTCAAAGAATAGAGGGCATTCATAAGTGAATGTCAGGATTCTAAATTGGATCTAAGGGAGAGATTTGTAGATAATCTCTTAGAGATAATATATATTATAGCGGTTAACCATATGCATATGTCAGAGATAAAAGACTTGGTTAGAGGTGGGATCTCTTTGAAGTAGTGTCATAAAGTGAAAACCAAAGATCCTAGGAGACCTAAGGAAGACACTCTTCATTTGAGATTTTCCTAATTGAGACTAATTCTCACTCAAGAGTTATGTGATTTGAGAAGGGTTTCTTCTAAGGGATTAGGAGGGGTTAGAAAGGGTAGTATTTATATCAATAACTTTAATATGTTAAATATATATTTTTTGTTGTACTAAAAAATTTGTTGTAGGTTCTAGCACTCATTTCTTAATCCAAAAGAGAAAACATCAAAGTGGATTTAGAGTATGATCTTTCCATCCTGTAGGGTAACACTTAAAATAGGGAATCATTTTAGTCAATAAAGAGGAATATAAAAACTGTTATGTATATACATCATATTTTGTGCCTCCATGCATCATTTTTTATACTTTTTCCCTTTGTGTATATACTTCATATTGGTAAGCCTTTACACTAGGGTGGTTCTATTTAATCCATCTAGGATAGTAGAATACTAATGAGATATAAAATTGAGACAATTTAATATGCAACATGAATTTTTCAAAAATTCAAATGGGCACTATTATAAGATGATCTAAAATTGTATCACTAGAAAATGATAGAAAAAATGCCTTGAGTTTAATTGCCCATTTCAACTAAAGGGAGAATATATTGTTGCATAAGGACAAGAAAAATTGGGAGGGTTGGACTATCATACTAAAAAATGACATACAAATTAATCTATTTTAAGACATATATAACATGATAATAATTATAGAGACTTTATATATATATATATATATATATATAGAATACTAAATATCAAAGGTTAAATGTAGGATTAGTTACTATGATTAAGAAGAAAACTAGTAAGGCCCAAAGAAAATGTATTTTCATATATTCCATTTATTCACTATATATAAAAGAATTACCAATTAAACAATAGAAAAAAAGGAGAGAATCAGATCCTAGTGAAGAAGAGAAAAACCATGATATATATTGATAATCATAGACGGAGGTGGAAAGCATAGAAGTTATCCTAACTTCATTGTGAGAAACATGCAAGTCCATTAGACATACACTCATCTTATAATAAGTAGTAAACTATAAAGGCTTATGTCATTAGAGACATAGAAGTAGATAAATTACTTCTTATGAAAGATGTCTGAGTTAACATAAAAAAATTTAAAGATTCAAGAAGACAAAAATCAAACCCTTCATAGTGTAATCACCTAAAAATGGTCATCTAGACTATTAGCCCCCTTTTCAACATTTTGGCTAAATTAATTTAATCATTTACCTAGACCAAATTGCTAATAATCAATTTATTTGATTATAACCTATAGTTTGACTATGCTATCCTAAGTTCATTATTTGATTAAAAGAACATGTCCCCTTTTAATTAAATAAAAGACCCCTTTCTTCTAACTCACTTAAAGTGCACACATAAAGTCCTTTTTCTATTTTGCAATTAAAAGAAAAGGCTTTGTGACTTTTGTCTTATATGACAAGTCAACTTATATTCTATTGGTTGATTTGTGTGTGCAGATGGATCACTCCTATTTTCAAATTCCACCGTTGATCATCCACCATCTTCATCTTGATCTCCACCGTCCATACATCTTTAAAAGGGAGAGAGATTTCCCCATCCATCATCCTCATTTTGAATATTGTTATGCTACAGGTTTTCTAAAAGGTTTCTTTGGAGCTTTGTGGAGAACTTCTCTTTCTTGTCTACATTCTCTCATTCATGGCATTCTAGCTTAGCTTAGCTTTCATTTTTACATGTAGCTTAATCTCACATAGCTTAATATTTGGATTGTAACACTTTCATCCATGCCTAGAATAGCTGCACTTTTCATATTCATTCTACCTTTATTTTCATTTGCATTGCATTCTTGAGGAACTCCTTGAGACATTTGCATTCTTGCATCTTGTCTTTAGAACCTCCCATTGCATGGTTTACTAGCAAGAAGAGTATCTCTAAGGCTCATCTGAGAGCCTTCTTATTCTTGAAATATACTCTCTTGCACTCCATGGATAGGGAGCTCTAAGCCGGCATCCAAGCATTCCAAACTCATGGAATCGTTTGGATAGAAGGGTTTAGAGTGGGACACTTTCGAGTGTACATTTTTGGCGCCCACCGTGGGGCCTGAATCAAGTTTCTAGCTCCATTTGCTTTTATTTTTCATCTCTAGTTTTTTAAAGCAGCATATTGGATCTAATCAAATGCTTTTGTAGAATTATCACTTTGGTTTTAAGGCCAACCCATAAGTAAATTGGTTTGAAGGCCAAAAACTTAGTTGGTTTAAAGATTTGATCATATCTTTTAAACCGCTTGGATTTTTGTTCTGAAATTTTTTTTGCAAGTTGGGTATATTCTCAAAATGTCTCAGTCCTATTTTCAGAGCATTTTGACGTGATTTTCGAGAGTTATAAATTTTTTTTTATTTTTCATAAAAAGCTATTTCTGATCACAAATCAGCGAATTTTTTTTAAAAACTTACATTTTCAGAAAGGGTTTTCAATTTTAATGGGGTTTCTTTCTTTGTGTTTTGAATTTTGAGGTCATATTAAAGATGAAAAACTCAATTTGATAAATTTGGCTTGTTTTGACAAAATTGATCTCTAGAGTGCAAATGAAGAGATTTTTAAAAATTTCTTGCATTTTTGAAAAGCTCTCTAATTTTTAACAGGGGTCTCTTCTTTTCATTTTCATTTTTGGATACAAAATCATAGTAAACAAGTCCAATCTTATTGACTGGATCAAAATCAAAGAGTAAAAATGAGAGCATTTGTGATTAACTTGCACTTTCTTTGCATGCACTTGGTTGGAAGATAAATTGGATTTTTGAGGCAACTCACCACTTTTTATTGAAGATTTTTTATGTTATTTCATACTAACTTTTGGTGCTAACAATTTGTGATTACAGGTTGCCATCCTTATGAAAAAAAATAAATTGAAACATTGCATAAAAAGAACACATGTCAAAGCTTCAAATGCGCAAGGGCTACTAACATTGTTTGCAGGGCTGCCCAAAGCATAAAAACTCAAAATTTCTTGCTTTTTAGTTTTTATGTGCGGCATATACTAGTTGTTTATTTTTAGGCACATTAAAACTTACAATTGGGATCTTTTGGTGATAGGAGAGTATGCTCTTCACCCTTGTGGTGAATCAAAAATCTTGACTTACCATTTGGTTTCAAGAGTAAGAGGCAATTGAATCTTCTTGGCGTGTTTGAGAGAAAACAATTGGAATAGAAGAGTATGCTCTTCACCCTTGTGGTGAATCAGAAATTTTGACTTTCGAAAGTTGATCCACTCTTTGTGTAGTTAGAATCCTTTAGAGGGCCTGCTCTTGGACAACCTGAGAGGAACGACCCAAGTGGGAACAAGCCGATTACCCGGCTCTTCCAACCCACTATAAACTCAAGGCTATCAAGGACACAAAACTTTGGTAGACGTAGTGTTTGTCTTCGCCTAGTGTGATCACTTATGGGATTTTGACCATAGGGAGATCACTAGGCAAGAATGCTTAAGGTACTCTTGTGATCACGAGATCGGTTACTCATCACAAGGTGAGGTGTCCTATAATTGGGAGCAAGAGGAACACTATGAACGGAAGCCCTATCTAAACACCCTAAGTTAGTAACTACCATTTTTAGCCGCTCAACTTCTTGGTGCAAGGATTGATCCTAGTGGACTACCCGGATCACCTCAAGATTTTACACTCACCATATGTGTTCCCTTGGTTATGCTTATGGCATTTCCATGACAAAGCCAATATCTCTTGTGGGCAACCACTTGGTGTGAGGCAAAGGAGCATCAAGCGTGGGCCAAGTTGTTGAGTAATGAACCATGTCCTTTAGGTAGATATTGCTTGACGTGTTCTCAAATGCGGTATACCAGTAAAAATCTTTTGAACATACACATGACGATAATTTTAGAGAATTCTTTTGAGACGTCACATATGCTTGTATCATTCAAGGTTGCTTTGTCCCTTGCTTGATTGTTTGAAGAATACTCCATGTGTCACTATATTGCTTAGAAAGAAATTGTTTTTGAACATCAAACTTGCTATGCTATCAACTATTGTCAAACTTTTTCAACCAAGTCAAAACATCAAATGCAAACATTTTATTGTGTTACTTACTAAGGGGGGTTTCATCATTTGGCTATGATTTGTTATGTCTCTAGTGCTTAAAAATGCTTAAAGTGGCTCTTTGGTCTTAGTGCTCATGGTCTTCCTATATTCATGGTCTATGTTTTCTTGCTAGTTATCCTTTTGCTGAAATGGTTACCTTGATTTCTTGACTACACTCTTGGGTTGGAGAGTTGTTCACTTATCACCCCGCTTGCTCTATCTATTTGGCTATTTGGGCATCTTGCCTAGCTATTGACTTGAGTCATTCATGTCGTAAGTTTCTTGGACATATTGTTTGACAAGTCACTTTAATCTCTCTCTACTATCTTGGCAAGTGAACACTCTACCTCCTATAGTTTCAACATCAAGTTATCTTCTAGGCTCTTTCATGCTTGATTATCTATCTATCACTATGGAATTCAAATCTTGTGCTACCAAACCTCAATTGAATCTAGATGATCGTGATATCCTCCATGTCACTAAAGAGTTTCAAGATCTATATGTGCAATAAAAAGAACTAGAAGAGATAAATGATCTTCCTTACCTTCATCTCTCTAAGCGCATGACGGAAATGAAGTTTAAACTTGAGAAAAGGTTAGAGGAGAAGATTACATCACTACATGAATCTTCCTTAAGGTCTTTAAATGCATGTGAGTTACCTTCTTTGAAGTCATCCTCTTCTTCTAGGTCTACATGCTCTACCTCAAGACATCAAATGTCTTCATCTTCTAGATCTAAAGACCTCTTTAGAGAACAAGCAAGTCATACCTCCTTTGAGCCTATGCTAAAATTTCATGATGGACCTATCTTTGACCAAGATAATGATGAAGACATGGATGCATACCATTCACATGAGAAACAAAAAAAGGACTCTAGACATACTTCTAATAGAATTTTTGCTCCCTTGGAAGATTCTTATGATGACACTTTGCAAAAACTTCTTGGCAATAAGATCATCATGTTACCTAAGTCTAGCTCATATGGAAACCCATTCTTGGATATCTATTGTGCTTATCATCAACATAATGAGCATAATACTTCAGATTGCATTGAACTAAAACATAAAATCCAAGATCTTATGGATAATGGAATTATTGGAACCTCTAGTGACTCATGTGTTGAGGATACTTCTCTTGAGCAAGATTACATTGATGAACCTATGTCTAGTAGTGGCTCCATTAAATCTTCCACTTCTTCCAACACTCGTGCATCTCCCAACACTTCAAAGCTTTCCAACATGCCTCCATTAAATAAAGAACCTAATGCTTTCCACATTGATTACGTGTATCTTCAAGGGCTACCTCTAAAAGAAACTCAAGCTAACCTTCACTTGGCTACAAACCTTTTCCATGCTACTAAGCCTAAAGATCCAAGCACTACTTCATTCACTCTTCATTCTCCCTTGTCCTTAGAAGTGGCTCCATGTCAAGAGGACTCTCAAAAAGACAAAGCTATAAATTTCAAGAAAAATCAAGATCAAGCACCCTTTCATCTCTTTCAATATTTTCCCCCTCCATATCCTATATCTTGTCCACCCCCCAAGTATGATGAAGATACCATTTCCATTATCTCCCTTGAGCTTACTAAAAATTATGAGAAAAGTTCTCTTCATATGCTATCCAAAGCTACTTGTCAAGATCAAAGCATCCCCTCATGTTCTACATCTCCACATCCACTTCAAAATTGTGCTCAAGCTTCAAGTGCTTCTATTAAAAATGTTGTTCCTATAAAAGGTACTCATGAGTCTATTGATGGCTTTGACCATGTTTCTCACTCTAAAGATGTTGATATCCCTTCCCACTATCCCTTTGCATCTTCTAAATCTATCCTTGGTCCTTATCCATCTAAGCTAAAGCATTCAAACCTTCCATCCATATTGGGGCCTTATGTTCCTCCATCTCCTACATTCACTCCTAGCTCATCCCCTAGCTCTCCTATATTACCTCAAGATCAACAAAGACACTCATCCTTGATGACTTTTAACCCATCTATACATCTAAACCAGTCATATCATCCTTATTCATCCACAAATCCCAAGTCCTTTGGAAGTGAGAATAAACATAAGAATCCATTGAAAAATGAAGATCACTATGTCCCATCTAATCTACATGTGAATGCTAAGAAGGAAAATGCACAAAAGAGACCACAAAGGTCCACTATTAAAAAAGCTAAATCAAAGAAAATATGGGTTCCTAAACCCATTATTGAAGAAATGTGTTTTGAAGTATCCAAAGGAAAATCTAAAGCTATATGGATTCACAAGTCTCTTTTAAAAGACTTGAATATTGAAAATACTTCAAAGTTGACATTCAAGCTTCCAAAGGCTTCCATTCCATCTTCCAAAAATCTTCCTAAAAATATTCCAAAGCCTTCCACTCCACTTTTTTCCAAATCTTTTCTGCCTTCTCATAGATCTAAATCTCAAGCTACTTCATCCATGATTCCTCCATCATTCCAATACCCTTCAAGGTGTTTGTCAATGTTGATCTTGTCCAATATTTCAACTACCCTCATGAAATCCTCTAAAGCTTACATTGACTTTCTATACATGAACTCTTATCCTTCATATACTCTTCCTACTACCATTTCTCTTTCATCACCCTATCAACATCTTTGAGAATACCTTTCTATGGTCTTGTCTTATCATGACTTATCTTTCCTATAGGAGCACTATCTACATTCAAAAAGCTTGAGCTCTTTCTAAAAATTGAAAAAAAGAAAAGAAAAGAATATTAAAAAAATGAAAATCTGCCTTGGTGAAAACCACTTCTTGTGGCACCTTGGTAGCAAAAATAAAGAGAAATAAATTTATCCTATGGTGAAAACTACTTCTTGTGGCACCTTGGATAAGTACCATGATGAAAACTTGGCAAACAGGCATCATGCGTAATTAATCCATCATCCATCTACCCCCTCTTCTCTCTTTGATTTTGACAATGTTGAGCTATCTTTGCATATTGGCTATCCTATCCACCAGATTTTCTATTGTGCTCTCCCATTCACTCATAGCCTCTATCTTGAGCTTTGTTCTTATTGCTCTATCCCATTGCTATACTATCTAGTTGACCCCTTGGTCTTGATCATAATAAATGAAATAGGGTTCTCATAGGTCTCTTGACATGGCTACTCTTTTGGACTACACACTTCATGCTATCTCACTTGTTGGCACCATTGCTTATCCAAAACATGCTTCATATGACTATTTCACCTCTTTCCCTAGCTTGGGTACTCATGAGGAGTCAGTCCTTGAGGATCACTTTCACTTGCTTCGTACTCTTTTTTCAACCATCTTTGCTTATCCACTGGCTTGTTTCTCCATCATGTCCTATACCTTGCTAGACATTGGGAGAAAATGATGTGATCTTGCTCGAGAACTAGTAATCTCTAAAACCTTCTAAAAAATCCAAAAAATCATATATGATGCTGAAAAAAATCCTAAAAATTAGAAAATGTCTTGAAAAAATGATCATCTTAGTGAAAACCTAGCAATAGGTGCTTTGATGTATCACCAAAAAAAAAAAAAAAAAATCTGTCAAAATGGTGAAAACCTAGAAACAAGCACTACTTGAAACCCTTGCACCCATGTCTATCAATCTCAATCACCTACTTTGCTACACATTTCCTAACTTGGAATTGTTTCTTGTCCTCATCTTGGGGGCACAACTGCTTAGCCTATTGAGGTATTCTTATGCATTAGGGTTTCTTTGACCTCACAAAACAGTGTTTCTCAACACTTCCCCCACTTTGACATCAAGTGTTTTTCAACACTTTACAGATAGTTTACCTACGGTCTCCAATGTCGCGATATTTCTCACTATCAGAATCAAGTCTGGAAGAAATGGCCAAGTGACTTACACACACGCACTTTAACACTTAAATGACTGAGCTATGCTAATCTTTATCTACTTTGTGTAATGTCTATGATGATTTCTTTTCCATGTGTTCCTTCCCTAATAGTCTTTCAAAGATGTCATTGACTAGAAGACTGGGGGCATGGGACATATTTTCTTGGTTTCTGCTTGTGGGTATACTTTGTTTGTCTATAGTGTTGTAAGCATTTGTGCTTGTCCTATTCAACACTTTGACTTATAAATGTATCATCCTTAAATATTTCGCAAGATCGCACTTGGGGTTTATCCTGACACTTATGCCTTGATATAGGTGTAGTCTTGCTAAATTAAACTTAGGGAATCTAATCATGCAGTTATCTTGACTTACATGTCTCTGATTCTTAGATTGGATTTCCACATACCTATCTGATATCGATCATATTCATATCCTCATAGTTATACTAGTGATGGTTGTATGATCTCATGATGTCCCTAATAAATGCTCAATGATGAAATTAAGAGTCTAAATGTTATGCACTTCTTGCTGGTAAACCAGTTTGCATATTAGCTTGCATTTTAGGTTCATTTTCTAGCTTAGTCTTGCATTCTTGCATATGGGGAGAGCTCTCTCTTCATCTTTTTGTGGACATATCAGCTAACTCCTTTCATATATTTCTTTACTTTATTCTTGTTCATGTCTTTTCACCTTCTTAATCTTTCGCTTCATCTCTTTTCTATCTTGTCATCACATTATATAAAGTTTTGACCTCTTAAATAATTTTGACGTCCTAGATTCATTTTCGGGATCGAAATCCAAATTCGAGTTCATCTTGATGGTCAAAATTGTATTTTAAAATTCTACTTTCTTCTGAGCAGTTAGCTGACCTTTTGAGGTCTAATCTCTGAATCATCACTGGGGCATCTTCATTTCTTCATGTCTTCATCATTTCCATACTTCATATCTACTTAAATTCACTATTTCATGTCTAAAATCACCTTTCTACTCATTTCGACCTTATTTTTACGCTATATCCTTCAAGGTCAACTCTAGTCAAACTTGGGCATTTTATCAGTTTCTTATAGTCATTCTTGGGTTCTAATCATTTATCTGTCATATCTTGGACATTGCTATATTCTAATTTTCTCATGTTTTTGCATCCCCTTACCTCATTTCAATTTCGATCCCGAGGGGGCAGAAATACTCTATTGCTGATTGTTACAACTATCTATTTCTTAGGAGCATTTGTTTGACCTTATCACTTGCTCTCGATCTATTCACTTTGCTAGATGTTAGAATTCTTTTAGGATCTTAACATCATCTTCCTAATGTTCAGTACTACTGCTATCAGGCTGTGCATTCAGGACTTGCTATCTATTTCTGCATTTCATTCTTTGGAATCAGATATCTATATCTATCATCGCCTACTTGGCTTCGATTTTCTTTGACATAATGTGTTCCCAGATCGATCACACATTAGTCAAAGAGGGGCAAATGTAATCACCTAAAAATGGTCATCTAGACTATTAGCCCCCTTTTCAACATTTTGGCTAAATTAATTTAATCATTTACCTAGACCAAATTGCTAATAATCAATTTATTTGATTATAACCTATAGTTTGACTATGCTATCCTAAGTTCATTATTTGATTAAAAGAACATGTCCCCTTTTAATTAAATAAAAGACCCCTTTCTTCTAACCCACTTAAAGTGCACACATAAAGTCCTTTTTCTATTTTGCAATTAAAAGAAAAGGCTTTGTGACTTTTGTCTTATATGACAAGTCAACTTATATTCTATTGGTTGATTTGTGTGTGCACATGGATCACTCCTATTTTCGAATTCCACCATTGATCATCCACCATATTCATCTTGATCTCCACCGTCCATACATCTTTAAAAGGGAGAGAGCTTTCCCCATCCATCATCCTCATTTTGAATATTGTTATGCTGCAGGTTTTCTAAAAGGTTCCTTTGGAGCTTTGTGGAGAACTTCTCTTTCTTGTCTACATTCTCTCATTCATGGCATTCTAGCTTAGCTTAGCTTTCATTTTTACATGTAGCTTAATCTCACATAGCTTAATATTTGGATTGTAACACTCTCATCCATGCCTAGAATAGCTGCACTTTTCATATTCATTCTAGCTTTATTTTCATTTGCATTGCATTCTTGAGGAACTCCTTGAGACATTTGCATTCTTGCATCTTGTCTTTAGAACCTCCCATTGCATGGTTTACTAGCAAGAAGAGTATCTCTAAGGCTCATCTGAGAGCCTTCTTATTCTTGAAATATACTCTCTTGCACTCCGTGGATAGGGAGCTCTAAGCCGGCATCCAAGCATTCCGAACTCATGGAATCGTTTGGATAGAAGGGTTTAGAGTGGGACACTTTCGAGTGTACACATAGACAACCATGTCATTACATATGGGAGATATTCTACTATAGATAAATTATCGTAATACTAGAAAGGACACAAAGATATTAAATAGAAATTGAATGGAAACATAAGGGATAAACAAATAAAGAAAATGATAAGTGTCACCATCATGGATACACATCAACATACTATCATAAAAAAAGAACAAGAAGAAAATCAAACGGGGATATTAAATAATGTAAATACAATTAATCTCATTTGAAGGTGAAGATACCAATAGCATTGAAGGATAACAATAGCAAAAAATAGAACCAAAGAAAGGCCTTAGAGACAATGTGACTAGTCAAGCATATACATAGGAGGCATATCATTAGAAACACATCAACATATAAAAATAACAATTTCAAACAAGAGAATGATATATAACAAAGATATAGATATATACATCAAAAAGTATTAATTGGGCGAGTATTCAAAATTTATACAAAGGTATGAGAAAACTAGTTAAGAATATATCGTAATCAATTACTAAGTCATACGTATTCTTGAGGATATAAAATTAGAGACCATATAATTAATTTATTCTATAGTTCAAGTTAAGCTTGTAGTGGGAATTCAAATTTGAATTTCATTTTTCTCATTAGGAACTCACAGAATAGAGGTCAATTGTAATTAAATGTCAGGATTCAAATTTGGATCCTAGGGAGAGATTTAAAGAGAATCTCCTAAGGGCAATATATATTGTAGTGGCTAACCATATGCATATGTCAAAGATAAGAGACATGGTTAGAGGTGGAGTTTCTTCCAAATATTGTCATAAAGTGAAAACCATAGATCCCAAGAGACCTAAGGAACACATTCTTCTTTTGAGAATTACCTAATCAAGATTAATTCTCACTAGAGGGTTAGGTAATTTGAGAAGAGTTTCTTCTAAGGGATTAGGAGGGGTTAGAAAGGGTAGTATTTGGATTAGTAATTAATTATTTCAATAACTTTAATACGTTTAATATTTTTTTTATTGTACCAATGATTTTGTTGTAGGTTCCACCATTCATTTCTTTATTCAGAAGTGGGAACACTACATTTTCCTACCATCTTCCTAGTCCTACTTATCATAGAGCATTAATGAACAAGGAAACATACTAAGATCTCATGATCCCATAATCACTGAACACCTTTCAAATTTGATTGTAAAATCATGAGAACCATGATAAATTTTCACTATACTATAGCTAATGATGTCAAAGATGACATCATCATGAGATTACATTCTAATAAAAATATGACACATAGATAACTATTGAAATTAAAGGAACATGCCTAAAATGAGCACATAACCCTTAGATGTGGGATTAGAAAGTAACATACCACAATGCTAGGCAACATAGACTTATGAAAATAAGGACTTACGGAAATAAAAATTTAAAAGGGGCTAACAATATAATTCTCAAAACCTTAGGAAAATAACAAACTTTTCTTCTTTCATGGTACTTAAACCATTCCTTAAGTGATGATAAGTTAACAAAGAAACATAAGGTCTTGGGTGTTACTAATATATGAATTTAAATACTTGAATATATCAATGTTGCAACTTCAGTTAGATCAAACCAACCTAGAGATAATTCTTCTATGGTTATTGGTTAATCATCAATTAGACAAACCCTCATATATCTACTTATATATTTATTATATATATTATATATTGATGTTAATATTATCTACTTGATGATTGATTAATAAATTACCATAGAGACATGTCTCTTCAGGGACACATCTTTTTATGCATATTTATATAATATTCAATCTATATTTGGAACACATAGATCATATATGATAGTGTTATTACATTTATAGTGATCATGTCCCTCAACATGGTATCAGAGCCAATTGCAAATGATAATTGACAATGACTATTATTTTCAAGCCAAGTAATCAATTAAAACTTATATTCTTATCCCATGAATGAATTGACTATCAAAGATGATTATTATTTCTTCCTATACCCCACCTTAATTAGTCTCAACCAATAATAAAATTGTAGATCTGGTACCATGGATAAATTGGAATTCAAAAATATGTAACATCTAATAAACTTAACTTGACCTAGTCATCAAAAAACATAGAAATTAGCATTGCGTCACAATCTATTTCTTGTTCAAAAGATTTAATTGATATTAGCATGCCACGTAGATTTTTTGAGACCATTAACTTTTGGCATATAAAAAAATTTGACAAAGAAATATAAATAATGCATTACTCTGAGATGTCATTTATATTTTAGAGGGTGTTATATCAATTAGTTACAAATATGATCAATAACTTCTCACCATCATGGGAGATATAGTTATTTTTCCTGATTGTGAGTTGGGTCTAGTATGTGAATAGCTAAGGATAATGGGAAAAGTTCAAGGGATTCTTGTTGAAGTTAATATGCAATTTGGATCTTGGGAAAAGGGTAATGAGGGAAGGGGTAGAAGATGTTAGCTAGGGAAAGCAAGAAATTGTAGATTGGCATCATCACCATTGAAAAACCAACTAAATTCCAGTTGGAGGGATGGGAAAGGGATATAGAGGAAAGATATTTGGCAACCATCGATTAGATTGAGTTCCTTCTAGTTTGTGAAATTTACTAAAATTCATGTCTTGATTTAGAGCCTTAAACAATGTGAATATATTCTTGTAAATTATCACTGTTTCCTTCAAATTTGACATATTTATTTTGAGCATTTTTTTTTTAGATTACGGTAAAAGAAGGTTTTGAAGGGACCCTGAAACCCTTTAACAAAAAATAGAAAGATAAAGCAATACAACCCAACCAGGAAAAAACCTGCAACAAACTAAAGAACGGTATCAAAATCAGGTTTTACAGGGACTTGAAACCACTAGAAAAGTCCAAGAACAAACTTACCCAGGTTGAGCATTGTTGTGTATGAGAACATGTTGGAATTGTCATATGGCCTATGATTTTGAACTTATCCTATATTAGGATGGCCCTTGCAATAGTAAGCATCAATCATCTACTTATCCATAATAGTTGAACTTCAGGGATAGTCATTGTGTGTTATTGAACTCACAAAAATGAAATAAAGGAATATATTCTGAATAGAAAACTCTATAAACTGATCTAAAATTTTATGTTAATTGCAATTGAATCAAAATATTTTGTATACTAGCTAGTGAATCCTCTTAGCAATAACTAGTAGCTATTGGAATAAATTTTAGTCATATGATAACCATAGATGTTAAAATCTAATCCAAATCCCTCAAAATTTATCAATTCTTTGAGTTTCATTGATACATTAAACATTATGGCCATTTTCTTAGATTGGTGCAAGGAAAATTAGTGGATAGATTGATTGTCAAATAATAAATAGATTGCATGTGAATACAATGTTTCTATCTCTCACTTCACAAATTGAAAATGAATGCCTTCTTATGATTTGAGCTATTAGAGAAAATAATAGATTGAGAAACCCCCTTGTAAGCCACCAACATTAGTGCTATGAAATATTCTTTCTACACAATATCATTGTAAAAACTAAGATGTTTCATTGTTATGTGTGAAAAAATTGGAAGACTATATGACTATTATACATTCAATTTTATTCTAAGAACTTCTTTCTTCCCTATGATAAGAGGAGATAGAGGATGCCATTCAATATATAAGTTTGATACATCTAATAATGTTATAAAAGAGGAGTTCCTTGTGATCAATTTTATAACTCCCTTATGAGACTTGTTGAATATTTTCTACTTATAGAGTGTTGAGATTGAATTTACTTACCAACATTGAATAGTATATCAAATTAACTTTCTCTTTGAAATTCAATAGAATGATGATAAGGCTTGATTGGTTTGGTGTGCAAACCGCAACTAGGAAGTGCAATCCTCTATATGGATTAATAGTATTATAATAAGTGCAAGTGGAAATTATTGTCCCCCCTCTCTCAATTCATGAAATGAGTCATGACTGTGAACAATAAATCACAACTTTATAAAATTTGTCTTGGCAACAACTAATATTGAGTGGCAAACTTTCTTGGCACAAGAGGGTGCCGAGTAAGCTCAGCACAAAAAGGAGCCAAGTGACTCATCACTAAGGGAAACTCAATATAGAGTATGTTGAGTGAGCTTGGTAGTATAGTTGTTGAGTGAGCTTGATAACCATTGTAAGGTTAATCTCAAAAACAAGGGAGAGAGAGTATCCATAGTCACCTTGGTGAAGGCCAAAGCTTAGGAGTGTCTAACTCCAACTATGGGTGCTCCTACTCAACCCCCTCTAGACTATCCTTAGTATTAGTATCATGTATCTCCTCCTTCCCCATCTTTGATGTTACCTCAATCAAATGAATATTTTCATTACCAAGACAATGCTGACTAGGCTCCCATGGCTCCTTACAAGAGAAACATAGTTTTCTCCTTCTCAGCGCATTCCTAGTCTCCTAGTCCAACCTAGGAGGTCTGAATGGTGGTCCACCTCTACCCTAAGAGGTGTTGGCCTTATGTGTAGGCTAAGAGTCTCCAAATGGCTTATTACCTACTTGATAAGAAGTAGGAGTGGTGTCTAGTCTCAATGTCACATTAATAGCCTCCTTGAGAGTGTCTAGATTGAATACTCACACCAACCCCTTAATCTTATTATGTAATCCCTATATAAAAATCATAACACTGTGCTTTTCAGGCATATCTGGTACCATGACTACAATACCTTTGAACTCAATAATATAAGCCTTCACATGTCCTATCTATCTAAGAAGTGCTAAATCCCTATAGTAAAGCTCTGTGTCTTTTTGATCAAACCTAGTAATGAGGCATTCTGTGAACTCTGCATAGGAGTAAACCCAAGCATGATCCTAGGTGACTAATCCATAGTGCCACCAATCATAAGAAACCCCATCTAAATACAATACCATAAACTAAATAGGATCACACTTAGGCATGGGCCTCAAAGATAGATATATGTCTAGCTTGTGCACCCAAGCTTGTACACTTGTACCACTAATACCATCATATGTAGCCAATGTGATTTCATAGTTGATCTACTAAGGTCATTGTTCTAATATTTCCTATGATCCCTATCTCCTCTAGACCGAACAACATCTCTCCACTGTGAACAGTACTAGGGAAGAGGAAAAGTGTCCCTAACCTCTAGAGGTAGGGTTCTCCACTCATCCATGGATATCATAACTGAATCCTAGAATCCCACATTAGGTGGCTCTATCTATATTGACTACTCACTCAATACAAATCATAGAAGTAAGGGTCTATTCCTAACTAGTCTGTGAGGACATGCCTACCTAGTGGAATGAATAGTGCTCCTAACTGATGCATGGGATCTATGACTATGATGAATTCTTATGACTAAAATTGATCTGCTCCACCTTTGTCTATCATGCCTACCTCTATGTCTATCCAACTCCATCCATTCCAAGGTATCATATAACCTTTCTAAGGTTTGAACTATGTTGGGCTATGTAGTGATGATTGTTTACATATCTCCTTCTCTTCCTCCTCCTGGTGGTTCTATCTAACACCTCTTTGTTCATTTTCCATAGTGGGTACCTATTTTGTACCAATTTCCATTTTTTTCCAAGCTCTACAATGGGTGTAAATCCTATATAATTCTTCTCTCCTCATATGAATATAATACATATAATCAATCCACCTACTAGTGACTACCTAGATGCTAATATGAATTATCAAAACTTTTGATCCAATAACCAAATATCAAAATGAATTATTAAGACTTTCTAGCTAGTATCTAGATTCCGAAATGAATTATCAAAAATTTCTAGCCAACACCCATATGCCAAAATGAATTATGAAAAAAATTTAGCCAGTAAATAGATGTCGAAATGAATTATCAAAATTTTTCCTAAAATTTATTGTGACAATTTCTCACAAACCCTATAGGTTGGCAAGATGTAAACTCTAATAACACTAAAAGATTCCCAATTTTGGTGACCATGGAAAATACCATTCGTTTCAAAATCTAAATCTTTGACTAGTGTTTGTTACCACTGAGTGATCTTAGCCTAAATTTGATTTCTTTTTTCTTTTACATTTTTTTTCATTTTTTGGGGTTTTTTGGAAATAAAAATAATTGCATAATAATTAGGAAATAAATAGCACTTAAGAAATGTAAATACATGCTATAAATTTTATCATTATTGAATTTTGAAATAATACATACTCAAACCAACCAAAAACCTAATATACTAACTTCAAAGAGATCATTGTCAATGTACAATAATGTCTTAAACATGGATCAACACCAACTATGGGAAGACGATTTGATAATGATTCAACCCTACAATTTTTTTTTGCAATGAATAGTCTAATTCTAAAGGAAAGCTATGGTGTCTAGTGGCAAAGAAAAGACCTTCTCTAGTCCCCAGGTGAGCTACTGCAATGAAATGCATGTTGCCAAAAGATGATCACCCAGCTGCAAGTGCCTACTCCACTCAAATGATAATGCCAAGGTAAATTGACTATTTCCTCTATTAATTAGAATGCAATTAAATACAACTCCAATCAACAAGACCTATTGAGGTTTGCATCCCAATAGTCTAAACTTGAGGGTTTTGTCCCAAGCCACACAATCACTCTTCCAGAGAAATTTCACAATTCATAAGTTTCAAATGCCAAAATATGATAAAAAATTAGGTATTCATCTCCTTATAACTCCTCCCAAGTGTGAATCGAACCCTAAATTAAATTCACACCTTGCATCTTTGAATAAAAATATGATAAAATAACATTTTCCCAAATAAAGGCATCCATGCTATAGGAAAAACATTATAATAATTCGAGGCACCAAAAAGTCTCTAGATAGTGAAAAATCATGTATAATAATTCAAGGCTTTTTCAACAAGCTATGACACATAGGCATACCTGACCAAATGTAGCAAATATCCTCTTATTACTCCAAAATGGCTATATAAATAGCCTTATTTTAATTTATTTAATCACTAACTTAGGAAATATTTAAATATTTAAAAATATTTCCCATATATACTAGAATATCCCAAAATAACCAACCAATCATGAATCTAACCATGCCACCTATGTGCAACTGATGCAGGATAAAATGGGTCAACTGACGGTCCCTTCCCTAAAATGTAGGGATGCTCCTAAAAAATAGGAAACTTGTCATGTCATTTTGAAATTAAAACCAAGAATTGGTCCCAAGAAATGTCATATTTGGAAACTACCAGATCCTCCAAAAATCAAGGAATTACACCAAACTAGGTCAAAACTGTCTGAAATGCCATGTCTAGCCATTGAATCCCCTATGTGAGTCTCTGTCCAACACTACTAGCCTACGAGACTCCCATGATAGGGTACTTGTGATGACTCTAATAGTCAAACTAAGGAGAGGACATGACAATCTACCTTAAGAAATTTGAAATTTATCATTAATATTATTTTTCATTTGTATGACCTTCTAATTTTTAAATCTAAAATAGCAAGTTTAAACCATTGCCACTTGTATTTGCTAATAAGGGTTTATCTTGTATATTCTAAAGTAGAATTATTTAAAGTATAAATCATTCCTATCTTTATCTATATACATGGTATGTAGAATCTTAGATTTTATTTTCTCTTCTTTGCAAACCTTATTTTTTGATGAATGATAAACTCCCGTGTATTAGATGTTTAATGCCAAATATTTCATGAATTCAAAGTGAAAAGTATATCAATACCTAAAATTGCTTGTCTGAGCCCTTGTACTTATTAATCTTTTCTTTTCTTTTGTGAATGATAAAATATGTATGTTCATCCACTTGTATACATTGGTTGACCAATACTTCTATTCCAATCCACAATTTCTTTTGATTGGCCATAGAGGGTATATGACATGTAAAGAAATTATAACATTTTCTATATAAAAAACTCAACTCCCTAAACACCTATTTCTTTGAAGACTAGTTTGTGCTTGGTTGAAGAGATGAAATGATATTGTGATTGATTTCTAATTCTCTCCCTATGAAATCTTCTTTTAATTTCAGTCCCTTAGCTTTTTTATTTCATTGTCTATCAGGCAAAGAAAACACTAGGAAATTCAACACCACCTATCAATACTGAATAGTCAAAAATGTAAATTAAACAATCATTTTTTGGGACACTCAATTTTTTAAAAATAAATACCTATTAAGATATTTTTACAAGAAATTGCTCATGGTATCTTATTTGAGTATTTCTATAGATAGTAATAACCAGTGAGTATTTAACAAAAAAAAAAAAAGAATTTTATCAAAACCAATCACCCAAATGGTTCTATAGTGTCAAAAATCTTTAGAATAACTTGGGGGGATGAACCAGTGATCCAAGGTTTAGATGTACAAATAAAAATTTTCATAGCTTAGTGAACCCATAAAAAATTTTCATCATGCATGCATCCATAAGTTTATGCAATCACTTAAACTTGTAGGTTACTATCAAATCAAATTTACAGAAATGTAAACATGAAACATAACAAATTCAATAACACATTTGACACAATGATTTAATGTGGAAACCTAATTTGGGAAAAACCACCAGTAACATGCTACTCATTCTCACTCTTCTAAAGGGATACCCTATGAAATACCAACCTTATTAAAGGTTACAATGTATACTGTTAAATGGGATTTGGTTAAAGGATTTCAATCACCTTGTTAAAGGACTTTAGATCATTCACTTGGAGTGTCACCCGATTAAAGGATTTACAAATGATTGTTAGGTCAACATTAATCTAAAGAATTTATCCTAGACTGATACAATGATTAGAATGTAATAGTAAGGCTTGATTAGACAACAACTTACAACACACTTACAGATTACAAATCTATGTTTCAATCCTCCATTTTGCTTGGCTTTCACAAACTTCAACTCTCATAGCTTGTTCACCCTTCAAGCATCCATACTCTTAAGACTTCTTGCTTTAATTGCTAATACAATCTCTTCTCTTAGGTCACTAAATGAAGCAATACACTAGATTCCTTGTCTTCCTTAGGTTCTTGCACATGACAACCTTTATTTCTAACTAGCCATCTCTATAAATAGAGAATTAAGATCTTTTCTCATTCATCCTCCATCATCCATTTTAAGGTTAGGTTAGATTAGCTAGGATTGAATGAATCTACCCCCTATTTTATTTCATTCCCTTCTAGAAACTTCTCCTTCAATCCTCTTTGAATTCACCTCAAAATGGTTCACTATGAATTCTATGCCACTAGCTCATCAACCTTATCTTCTACATGGTTCACACAATTCAATAAATCAAACTTGTCAACTCAGATTCATCAAATTCTTAATCTTTCTCATAATGTTGACACTCGACATTAACTTGCTTCTGATTCTTGACACATACTACATTGCTTGGCACCCTCTATCAAATTACTCAGCACAAACTAAAGTTTATTGGTGCTTGACATCAACTAAACTTTACTCAACTTAAAATGAAATTGAATTTTCTTGACTTCAACAGATTTTCTGCTTGGCTTGCATGAACTTTTCTTCTCACCTACTATGTAGATTGTCAATCTTGGTAGATAAACTTGTTTAACTTGTTCTTCTAAACTTAATTAGTGCAGCCAACCTTTGCAACCTTAAGTAGATTATCAATGCACTATAATATCACTTTCTTAACTGATCCTTGTACTCCTTTTCATATCACAACTCAACCTTTCCTCTAGGTGCTATTGTTACCTCATTTAATAAAATCACCTTCATCAATAAAATAAATGATAGTACTTAAATCATATAAATAATTGTCTTACCAACAAGTAGTAGGTTTGACATCAATTACAAAATAATGATTCAAAAACATTTATCATACTTGTGTCAATCTGTTTTAAACAATCTTCCTCTTTGGAATTGATGGAAAACAAAACTAAGAAAAATTAATTAGTATGATTAACATAATAGAAAAAAGAAAAAGAAAATAATTCCTTCTATTGAAATCTATCCCTCTATTAGCAACTTCCATCTTCTGAATAGGTTACAAAATTATGTTCTTGTTGAGTTGTTATTTTGCACAATGCTTAATAGCAGGAATCCTTTTGAACTCCTATCTTAACAGCTAATTCGAGGATCAACTCCAAGGTTTTGGGTGATCTTGTGACCTACTAGGATCCATGCAATTGAGGATAAATGTGAATGGTCATGAGGATGCCTTTGCTAGTTATGCAATGATTTGGATAAGTTGTACAATTTGCTTGTTGTCTCAAAAAATCCACACACAAAAAAGATTTTTTTTTTTTTTGTATTTTCTATTTTTATGATGAATGCAATCTAACAAATGCAACTATATGAATTCCTAATTTAACCAAGGGGTTAGCAAAGAAAATAAAAAAGATAGGGTAACATGAAGTTTAAGAAAATGACATGAAAAGTAAAATCCTAATGGACATAAGCCACGAAAACAACATGTCTCTGAGTTAAGCTTTCTAAAAGATCGATGGGTAACTAATAAAAATAGGAGCAATGCTTCCTAAATTCCACTAATTTAATCATAGATGAGAATTTAGTAACCATAAGATGTTTCACTTTTCATCAAGCCACAGAAAGTGTGCTCATGCGAGATGAAAATCTATGCAAGAACAATATGATGATCTCTTCTCCAACTAAGTACATTAGTAGAATTTGTAAATCCATAGCAAACACCAGAATTAAAAGATCACACAACCAAAACAAATGTAATAAATTTTAACTCAATTACATTCCATGAACATACATCCACAAAATATAACACACTCAAGCAAGAATCACTACACTCCAAATGCGAACACCAAAAGCATATATTATTGAAAAATAATGGTGGCATTGATTACATATTACATTCCTATATTTATATGAAATATTCTCCTCAATTTGTGTTGAGAGTGAGAGATATCTTATTGCAATCATATGCTTCTAAACTAATAAAACAAATCTATTTATGTACAAACTATCTATCTAACTTGTACTACTAAGTAGGTCTCCATCCATTTTATATCATTAATTGGATACATGAGCCTTTACATGTCATAAAAAAAAGAAAGCATGAGAAAATAAGAAAGAGAAATCCTTCAGTTGATGTAGGAGTAACTGGAAGTGGCAAAAATAGAAGCTCCATCTTCACTAGGCATTTGTAGGAGTTAAACTATTGTCAAAATGCATTTTCGATGCATGGAAAGCTCTAACTTTACAACTGGCAATTAAGTATTGGTGCACCTTAGAGTTCTTAAAAATCTTCTAGAATACTACTACAAAGGAACACCTACACACCAGTGCACCTGGCGCACCTGGCATAGCAGCGCACCTTGGAAGCAGGCTCCAAAAAATGTAAAATTTTATTAAATGTCAAAATTGAAATTTTGACATCTGGGTTTTGTTCCCCTTTATACTAGAGCTATGTCTAGATATTTTCCCTTGAATTTCTCAATTATCTTAGTGACTTGAACTAAATTTGGAAAATTTAAGGTATTATATTTATCTTTCACTTTATGCTTGTAGTTGCCCACTTCTATGCAAGGTTCTACAAAATCTCTAAATTTTACATCAAGCTCTAATAAAGCTTCTTCTATTCTGAATGCCTACCTGATATCTTCATCATTAGAATCTTCTTCAAAATTCTTTCAAAATTTCTCAACTACTACCTCAACTGGTACTAGCTTCTCTCATGTATCATCTTCAAAAATGTCTAGACATGTATCACTATAATGTTTCTCAGCTTCAAAAATTTGCTCTTGGGCTTGGTCCTTGAGCCTATGAATCTCTACATGTAATGTTTTAGATGCTAAAAAATGGTTCACATCTATGGTTTCATCACTTCTTCATACTAATGCATCCCATTTTCTCATTCAACTAACTCTAATCTTTTGGCTAGCTTGATCATATCTCAATAGTGTTTGTCATCATTCATATCCTCTTTTACATCAATTTCATGTCATTTTGAAATCATATCAAATCAACTCAAAATCACCCCAAATCTACCCAAAATCACTCAAAATTAGTCTTAATCAACTCAAAATGTGTCAAATATATATATCCCAAATCTATCATTATTTGTGTAATCTTAAGCAATGTTGTGCCTTTCAGTGCCTTGGAAACCTATCAATCTATCAAATCTTATCAATCTAACTTTAGTACTATTATGGCTCTTAGTGCTAGGTCAAACCATCATTCACTTCATCCAATCTTTCACATTGTTGATTCTCTTAGTGTTAGATCATATCATTTTCAACCATTTAATAACATTGAGAGTGTCTATCAATGTTATTATGATCAACCTTATCAATCAATCTTGATCTTGTAGCATTTTACAATGTTTGCTAAATGTTACGTCTCCTTACTTCATGTCATGTGTCCTTGGCATGTTATCAATTTCAATCAATCAATAAATTTGACCATGATTTTGGTCTATTCATCAACATCCTAGTCAATTTTCATTATCATCACATTTCATCAAAGGATACTGTCACACTTATTTAATCAATTTGGCCAATCATCTACTAATTTTCTCTATAGGATTAAATAACCCATAATTTATTCCTATGTCATTTCACTAATTATTCTTCTTAACTAACCTTCTCAATTAATTGATATTTTATTAATTAATTGGTTCATCATCTACAAACCATGGAAATTCTCAATTTCCTAAGTCATATTTTTAACCATTAATTCCATTTTTTGCTAATCTCTATTTTGTGTGGAATAATAGATTTTTAATTTAAATATTCCACAAAATATTGACATCATCATGACACATGGGTGTGACACCTTGTGGATTCCCCATTTACACTTGGCTAAGATATGTCATACTCCATATATTTGTATTCCCTTATGCACATCCATATTTGGCTTCCATTGTCATAGATTCTTGACTTTAAGTGGGTTTGAGGTGTCATATAAAATGCCATAGATTCTCTTTCATCTTTAGCCAAGTTTGACTTCCAAGAATCATACAATTTCTACACTTGGTATCTTGTATCATATGTGTCATGGATTCTCAAAGGAATCTCTTGCCAAGTAGAATATCCAAGGTCACAGTTCCAATGCTCTCATCTTCCATGTTGATTATAAAATGAGCATTCTTCCTCTCGTTTATGGTCCCTAGCTTCTTAGATTTTCACTCTTGCTCTCACACTAAAATCACATCTTCTAGTATTCTCATAGCATCATCATTATCATAGGCTTTTTGCTCCCTAATTGTGTGCATTATAGGAAATTTGGAGCTACATCATATAGAGAAGAAAGAAGCACATGGGAGCTACAAATGAAAGAGGGGGTTTCTAACTTTGTATTACTTTCTTTTTTTTAATTTGGCTTTCATAGTATATTAGAGGGAGTTGATGTATGTCTTTTGAGTTTGTGATTTCCTCATAGTATGTTAAACATTAGCCCATTTTCTAGTCCTACAAATGTCTCCATTAATTTATTTCCATCCACAATCTTCTCTATCCAATCATCTATTTTTTCTACTTCCTCAATTGTATATACGTCCATCAACATCTGATACCTTTGCCCTTTAATTGCCTATAATGCCTACAAGTCTTTTCCCTAGGTATGCACTTCATCTAGTAGACCAAATTCTTAATTCAAAATTGGTACTAGCCTATCCACATTTTCTTTCATGATGTGTAACAACTTTAGATTTCCTTATATAATTAGTACACCTTTCTCCTCAAAAATTTCTCTCCACTGTTGACAAGCTCTCAAAAATGGATCCAATTGGGTTGTACCCTTGTCTCTTCTTTCAATTTCTATATTCAAAGTCTCCTTCAGATGCTCAAGGTCCAAGGGACCAAGAACTTCACTCAGATATCCCTTAAGGATTTCATTTTTCCTCCGAAGTGTTATCAATTTTTACCCATCCTGCTCGAAGCTCCTAAATATCTCCTTCATTCTTGTTGTAACCATTAGTTTTGTAGTATTCAAGGTAGGCTTCCCAAGCATGACTTCCCTAATCTAATAATCTCATGAAGTCAATTCTTCAACATTCAAATGTGAAGGAGGGATAGCCACATGAGAAAATAAGTCCTAGTTCTGATCACTCATAATGAAGGATAATGCCTGTGCATCTTTTGGAGGTGAATCAGGCTTCCTTAGGACTTCAACCAATTCCATCCTATCTTCCTCCCCTATCATAAATTGTTTCTTTTTATTTCTTATTACCTCTTTTCTTATCCACTTGAGGATATGTTCTAATGGAGATTTTCTTTTTGAGGATTAAGGAGTCTATTCTACAATGCCCTTTCCCTTATCTCCCCTTTCTCGAGTCCTCTCCTTTTGCAAGAGATCTGCATTGAGAGTCTCTATATCTATGGAGCTCACAGTTCTCACCTCTGTGTCTTGGGAAGTTTTCTAAGGTTGTTCACTTATCCTCCTTTCTTCCAACACTTCCTTGGTGGATACTTGTTCTAGATCTTCCTCTTGTCCCATTTGGACTTTCTCTTCTTCATTATTTGGAGGAAGGGGAGTAGTCAATCCCTTATCAACATAAAATGTGGCTTGCACTTGGGATGATGGTGCTACCTCAGGTCCTTGTGATTTGGGTGGCATCTAACTCCACTCCTCCTATTGAGGTTGATTGGTTGGAGTATCCTTGATTTTGTCTCCAAAAAATTTAGTACCCATGGGCATAAAATCAAAATCTAATATCTTGAAGACATTAGTTCCTTCCACATCCTACTCATCTATCTATTATTGCATCTCATCTTCTGATGTTGTATTTTGAATGGGTTGCTCAAAGATAGATAGTGGTGTGATAGTGGAGCATCTTCTCCTTTTTGATTTTAGCTCTCGCAAGACAAGTCCTCTAGTTCAAAGGTAAATTATCCTCTTCATCCTCTTCTTTGGCTTCTTCTAGAATAGGTTTAGAGACTAATGATAAAGGAATCACTTTCTTGATCACCTTTTTCCTTCTCTTTACCAGAGTCTTGAGTTTTCTTCTTTTAGACATGAAGGGGGAGGCTTGCTCTACTTGTTGAGGTAGGGAAACCTCTTGTACTTTATTTTCTACTTCCCCTTGTCCTTCTTTAGCTAGTGGCACTTAGGGATCACCTTGAGCTTGTGTAGCTTCAACATTTTTTGACCCTCACACATTTTCTTCTCTAGCCTCTATAGGTGCCTAAATTTCTCCCTCTTCTAGTTCAGCTTGTTGAGGATAATTTCTCTTCCTTTTCCCCTTACCTTTACCCTTTTGAGCTCGATAATATCCAATTAGTCTATCAAGTTGGTGCACTAGTTTTGGTCTTATTGGCTTTAAATGTAGGCACTATGACCTTTTCTCCTCTACTTTTAGTTGGATTGGCTTGAGCATGGAATATCACTATGTAAGGAATTGGATCAAGTTTGAAAGGTCTCATGATATTGGCTTTAAATGTAGGCACTATGACCTTTGCTCCTCTACTTTTAGTTGGATTGGCTTGAGCATGGAATATCACTATGTAAGGAATTGGATCAAGTTTGAAAGGTCTCATGATCCAAATTTTTATCAACTTGATGACATGCCTTGCCCTATGGTTAATATCTAAGTTCTCTTCTTTTTCAATCTCGGCATTCATGATACGTCATTCACCAATCTTATCCCTATTGAACAATGGATCAGGAAACTCCTCTATGTCTTGTTGCACAATCTTCAATAGAATATTTATCTTCAAATCCTTCTATGCTAGATACAAATTCATCCTATAATAATCCCTTATGTAGACATCATAGTCATTTGTTGCATTCATCCAATGATCTTTAAGAGCATCTTCATGCTAAAATGTTTTACTAGCTAAGCATTGTACTCTCCTAATATTGTCAAAATACAGTCAAGGAGAATTATACATATCTAAGGGATACTGATCCCATTCAAAATTAAAAGAAGAAATATCTTTTCTTTGATCCACTTGAAAAGGTCCTATGATGATGCAAGGAAGGATAGGGAAAACTAGGGCTAATGGCACACCTAGCTCTCTAAACTTCCCTAAAAGAGTTAACACAATGGAAGCAAAAACAAAGAATAGCAACCAAAGGAGGAAGAAGAGTAAAATAATTTTACTTATTCTTAAAATATTCAATAGACATGCCCAGCTATAAGGCCTTTTGGGTTACAACCAGATACAAAATACATTTACATTTAAAAATTAGTAGCAAATTTGCAATTTCCAGTTCTTCTCTGCAATCCCCTTCAAAAATACTCTAGATCCTAGCCTAAACACTATATTTACACTAGCCAAAATGGCTTACAGATCATTCTATAATATGGAGAAGCCATAATTTAGCTCTTATCAAATATTAAATGAAAATAAACCTAACATTAAATACACAATTCAGCCTGCATCAGTAATTAACTATCCAAAAATTGATGTTCGAGAAAAATCATGATATCTCCTAGCTCTAAGTGAGTTAGAACTTGTTCTTCAAACTATGGGTAGAAATCTAGGTCATCTACAACCCATTAAGTGTGCAAATTTTTATTCATCAAATAAAAGTTCTCATCCATTCTAAAAGTTAAGCATAGAAAACTATTGCACAAAACTAATAGAAACTGATGTTCCAGGAGAATTTCCATATGTCCCAACCTATTAGGAGTTAGAATTTTTTCCTTAGAGAATATATAGAAGTCTAGGAACTCTTTAATCCTTTAAGTGCATAGCTATTCATTGATTATGGAAAAATAGTTACACATTTTGCAATAGGCACCCAAAAACTAGAAAACACGATTTCAATAGAACCCAATTTCAACAACAAAATAAAAACTGAAAACATGTAGGATAGTAGTGCAACCCAAGATGCTCCTACATTAGACAAAAAGGGTTGGAAGAAATTATTCTCCTAAATCATTGTGATGTCACAACCTAAGCTTTATCCAACTCATATTGAGAAATCCATGAAGCATCTTCCATAGGTCTACTCTTCCACGTCGCCAAATATTCATAATAATATTTTCCTCTTGTGCTCTCACCAATTCTCTAATCCAATATCTATTAAACTACTTCAATGTAACTCTCAAGATAGTCCTCTAATACAATAACTTCATAATCTAACTCATGGTACTTGTATACATTAGTAACATTGAATATAGGAGATATATCCATGTCATCAGGTAACTCAACTTCGTAAGCATTTCCACTATCAAACTTCTTCATGATCTTACAAGGTCCAAACTTCTTTATCTTCAACTTACTATATGTTCTAATAGGAAATCATCCTTTCTTTAGATGAACCATCACCTCGTCACCAACTTTAAAATCATGATGTCTTCTAGACTGATTAGCATTCTCCTTATACTTTTGATTACTTTTTTCTATCCTCAACTTCACTTCCTTATGTAAAGATTTCATAAAATCAGAAAATTATTCTCTTGCATCACTTCTCTTTTATTCACCAAAAATATCCCTCAAATTTGATACTCCTCTAGGCTTCATTCGAGTAAAAATCTCAAAAGGTTTCTTCCCTATACTCCTATTCATAAAATTATTATATGCAAATTCAGCTTGTGCCAATACCATCTCCCAATTACTTGGCTTATTCCCAACTAAAAATCTCAGCAAATTACCCAAGCTTCTATTTAAAACCTCTATCTATCCATCTATTTATGGATGGAATGTATAACTAAAATATAGAATCATACCTCTTCACTATCTTAGGTAATCCAAGAACAAAATCCATACTGATGTCACTCCAAGGTTTCTTAGGAACAGTAATAGGTGTAAACAAACCAATATTCCAACTCACTCCTTTTGAAACTTGACAAACTCCACAACTCCTTAGAAATTTTGGAACATCCTTATACATTTGTGGCTAATAATACTTCTCTTTCAACAAAATCAATGTCTTATCAATTCCAAAATGTCTAGCTAATCCACCATTATGTTTTTCCTTAACCAAATTCAACCTCATAGAACTTCTAGGAATACACAACTAAATACTTAGATCTATTATAGATCTAATGAATCTAATGTGATTAGGAGTTAATTAGGTTATGAATTGCATTCTATTACTAATAATGATTTATGAGACCCTATTACAGACTAATGTAGATTTAGGTTATTATAAGTGTAATACTCATTCTATAACATTAGGTTGAATAGATAAGATCACATGAAAACAAGACTTAATATGTTCCCGCTGGAAACTTGGTCAAGGAATTCAAGCTATGATCCATAAGACAATTAGGAAAGATGAACTAACATTCACTCTCATAAGAGATAGCAATGAATATAATGACAACAAAACATATGGTTACATTCATAGATTGGTTTTAAATTTTGATGACATAGTTATGGAAACATTCTAATGGCCTTAGGAACTAGCCCTAGGAAACACACACACACACACACACACACCTTGTAATGAGATTATAAAAAAAGAAAGGACATTGTTAGAAATATCACTATGGGTAGTTGGTTGGAGGGATACTAGTTAACTAGTTTGCACATTAGTGATTTTCACTTAGGACATATATGCTAAGATCCATTTTATATGTTTTCATTATTTAGTAAAGAGGACTTTAGAGTTTCATTGTTTTTGATAAGGTAAACAGGTTTTAAGGGGTCCTGAAACCCATAAGTTTAACAACAAGAAAGGCTGAAAATAAGCAAAAAAATGCCCAGCCAAAACATATGCCTTACGGCTGAAAATAAGCCCAAAGGCCCAGCCCGAAACAACTGCCCACTAAAAAGGCCAGAGAACCAACCAGAAAAACAGAGACCAGACAAAAAGCCAAAGCCAGGAGAAACAAAAACCAAAGGACAGAGACCCAACCTAGCAGACTACTTCTCCATCTCGAGCATGGTCTGGGTAGCTTTGGCACACTCTTGTTGCTCTTCTGCCTTATGATCCTGGGCGTTCATCAAATCCTGCTCCATAGTGCTTTCCTTGGCTTTATCCACATCCTGCCTATCTTTGTCTCTGTTCTGTTTATCATCTTCCTCCATCTGGTTCCTGTCTTTGAGATTTTCCAAGAGAGAGAGGATGTTGTCGTTGATCGAAGCGAGGAGGGAGATCATTTGACTTGCCAGGTTGTGATTGTAGTTCTCAATATTTTTTACTCTCCTCTCCATCAGAGTCTCCCAGCTGTTCCGGTCACCTTGGCTTTCTGCACCTATCTTGCTCTTGATTTTTTCCATTTGGGAAACCCTATCTCTGACATCCTCAAGCTCATGGAAAAGACAAATTGATCTGAAGTTGTCGATCATGCTATTGTGGGCATTGTTCAACAGATTCATGCCCGTTTCTCTTGCATTATCAAAAATAGCCACCATAGCCAAGTTAATTAGCTCATTGAGTCTAGGCTTCTTGAGGTCGTCCACCAGGAGTTGGGGGTTCATCGCCTCTCTGTAGATTCCCATTGTGGCCATTCTCACATTGGAGTTCTTCCAAGCCTTCCTTCTGTTATTAACTTGCACTTCCCCCTCAATCTGTCCAGAGTTGTCATTTTCCTCCAAAGGAGGCTGAGGATGTATAGGGGAGAGGGGAATGGGTAGAGAATCCTTTCCCTGACTACTAGAGCGCTCCATGCTCTCTCCCTCCCTCTTCTTTCTTTTTCTCAGTTTCTCCTCATCCAGCTCCTCCTTCGAAACCTTGTCAGAATCATCAGTATCCATTTCCTCCTCCACCTCAGCAGAGCCAATTTTAGCTGGGGTATGACCTCTAGGGATCTTTCTGCTGGGTAATTTGATAGAGGGGTAATCCTTCTTATGGCTTTTAGTCTTTTTACCTGAATGCTCAAAAACCTCATCAGAGCTGATGCTCTCGACATCGTCGGAATCTGAGGAAAAACTGGAGCTTCTCTTGTCAACATCCGCCCCCTGGATAGGGTTTTTGCTAATGGTTTGAGCGTGGAAATGCTCATGAATCAGAAGCAGAAGACCCTCATGCAGGGCCGGGTTGACGGTAGCTTTCTTTTTAAAACTAGAAATGGCCTTGTTCATCAAGTTAAAAAGATAATATGGGAAGGAGATCTTACTACCATGGCGAAAATGATTCAGAATCACAAAATGGTGAGTCCTAACCCTATCAAACCTGGGGTCTAGGGTTATATATTCAATGACATCATAGAGAACATACCTCTAGAGCTTCTTTATAGTATCCGTTACAAAAAACATCTCTTTCTTGCCCAGCTTGTTCAGCTCTTTAGTGTTTTTCACAAAATCCTTGATTGCATTAGAAGACATCTTCTTGTCTCTGAAGAATTTATGCCCCTCCATCGGAATCCCCGTGACTTCAGCAACCACATCCTCAGTAATTTGAAAGTAGACCCCGTTCACCTTAACCTTACCATTATTCCATGAATTCACCATGCTGTTAGTGATCTCAGGATCCGAGCCATGAAGTTTCTCGAAGAAATTAGTAACCCCACCCTTTTCCAGCTCTCTCCAAACTTTGGCCTTGTTCTTCCACTTCTGAACTTCCCCCACCGGCTCCTTTCTGCTCCTCTCACCCGTCATGTTTACCTGATCAACATCCACAATTCTCATGAACTCTGAACTGTGCAAGTTATTTGCATTCAAAAAAATGGTGATGTTTCTTTTATGATACCCGTGAATATACCCCTTTCTGAAAATAATGGTATCGTCCTTTCAAACGTGTCAAAATGTTAGAGGAAACCCCTTTTGCTGGTGAAAATCACGATGCCAATAATGGCACTTACCATTTATTAAGCAATCTTTATTATCCATAATTGCATTGGATTTGAGCCGTCCTTCCCAAGATTTTATCTTGGTCGATAAGCAACTTTGCCTCCACCGGAAAATCTTTTCTGGCATGCCAGGTCAGATTATTGGTGGCATTAACCCCTTTATTAGCAAACCAATCAGTGACTGGGTTTGCCTCTCTGTAAACATGAGTGACGTGGACCTTATCGAACTTTGTGAGAGTGGCACAAGTCTTAGCAATTATGTTCGCAATCATCCACGAGGGAGGGGAAATACCATTAATGGTATTAATAATGTTTTTGGAGTCCCCCTCAAGCCAGAGTTTAGTAATCCCGGCTTCAAAAGCTAACTTGACCACCTTACTCGCAACTCTTGCTTCAGCCAGATGAATAGTCTGGATTCCCAGCGGGGAAGAAAAGGTAGCTATTCCCTCCCCATAGCTATTTCTTATGATTCCACCGCAACCTAAAGGGCCTGGGTAACCCTTAGAAGCCCCATCAAAGTTGGCTTTTGACCAACCATCTGGGGGGAGAAGCTAGCTAGCATCCTGCCTTTTGAGGTTCCTGTCTTTTTCTTTAGCTATCTTTCTGTCCCCTTCTTCTTCTTCTTCCTCCTTCAGCACTTGGAGATTTTCCTTTATATTCTTCGAGACCTTCCTGCCAAGGATTATAGCCAACTCCTCTCTGTCTCTAAATATTCTATTATTCCTTTCCTTCCAAATTCCCTAGCAAAAATGGGGTAAAATCCAGTCCGAGTGATCCTGCCGACCAGCAATCTTACAAAGACGTTTCCACTGATGGAAAAAATCCATGAGATTATCCGGTTTGCACCAGAGGGTTTCATTATCATGTGTGATGACATTCCACACCTCCCTGGCATACTCACATAAGATGAAAATGTGATTTTCGGTCTCAGCCTGATTCTTACACAAGGGACATCTACTGGGCATAATATGTCCTCGCTTCATGAGATTGTCATGAGTAAGGATTTTGTTCTGAAGAGCCAGCCAGTAAAAAATGTTGATCTTTGGAGTGAGACCCAGAATCCAAGCCTCCACCCAAGGGGCCTTCTCTTTTAAGCTCCAAAGGGAATTATAGCCTGAGGCAACAGAGTATCTTCCATTGGGATTATCCCTCCAGACCAGCTCATCCCCCAAATTGATAGGAATCATGGAATTGAGCATAAGCATTATAGGAGTCAAGTCCTCAGAGGTGAGGGATAGGTCACTCCATTCCTGGCCATTCCAATAATCACAAACTTTGGACCCAATTTGATCAGTACAAGCTTGCATCCATCTCTCAAAAATAGGGTTATTGATAAGTGGATCTTGGGAAAGCCATCTATCCGACCAGAACTGGATGTCCTTCCCATTTCCCAATTTCCATGATATCCTGGCCTTAGCTAGGTCCCTGGCTTTCATGATCCCATTCCAAATGTTCGATCCTTTTGGGATATCTTCATTAAAAAGGGTGAAAAGAAGAGTGGGTCTTCTAAGGTACTTGTTTACCAGGGTGTCCCTCCATTCACCGGTGCTACTGAAGATCCGCCATATTTGTTTAGCTAGGAGGGCCTTATTGAGGTAGGTGATCTTTCTAATGCCCAGACCTCCGTACCTCTTAGGGAGGCAAACCTTCTCCCAAGCAACAAGAGGGTATCTTTTCTTCCCTTCATTACCATTCCAAAGGAAGTCTCTCTAGATTTTCTCCATTCTTTCAGCTATTTTCCTCGAAATTCCAAAGAGGCTCAGGGCGTAGATTGGCAGATTTTGAAGAGAAGATTTGACTAAGAGGCATTTCCCCGCTTGACTAAGAGAGACCCCTTTCCAACCAGCCATCTTCCTGTTGAATCTGTCCAAAATACCATTCCAAAAAGACTCTGGGGGTGAGGATCCCAAAGGGAGACCAAGATAGGTAGAGGGGAAAGAGCCTACCCCACAACCCAGAATCCTGGCAATTTTTCTTTGTCTAACCTTAGAGGTGTTGATGAAAAAGAGCGAGCTTTTGTTCCAATTAATCAGCTGACCCGTCCCACTGGAGTAAGTATCAAGAATCTTCTTCAGGGCTCTGGCCTCTTTGACAGAAGCTTCCCCCCCCAAGATAGTATCGTCAACAAATTGCTGATGAGTGAAGGGAACGCAATTAGAGGAGGGAAGGATCCCTTTGATACAAGCCTCATGCTTTCTACAGTCTATAATCCTTCCTAAGCATTCAGCTAAAATGATGAACAAAATGGGCAAAAGGGGGTCTCCTTGTCTGAGGCCTCTGGAAGGTTTGAAAAAGTTAGAAGGGACTCCATTAACCAGAACAGCCAAGGAGGAGGTGGACACCAATTGAGAGATAATTTTGCAAACTTTACTATCAAAGCCAAAAGTCGAGAGGACCTTCCCAAGGAGAGACCAGTCCACCCTGTCATAAGCTTTAGAAAGATCCAGTTTGAGAAACATACCTTCCCGTTTGGATGCCTCAAGAGAGTGGATGACTTCATGCACCATCTGGACAGAATCCAAAATTTGTCTCCCTGGAACAAAACCCGATTGATGCTGTGAGATTATCATGGGCAAGATCTTGAGCATTCTTAAAGTGAGAACTTTAGAGATGATCTTGTAGAGTGAGTTGCATAGACTAATAGGTCTAAAGTTGTCCAACGAGTCCACCCCAGGGGATTTAGGAGTGAGAACCACAAAAGTCAAGTTTAGCTCCTTGAGAATAGATTTGGCTCCAAAGAATTCCTAGACAGCCTGAACAACCTCTCCCATGATCACCGGCCAGAACCTTTGGAAGAAAAAAGTGGGAAAACCGTCCGAGCCTGGAGCCTTGTCAGCAGGCAGAGAAAAGAGAGCCTCTCTAACTTTCGAAGCATTAGGAATAGCATAGAGCTATTTATTATGGATAGGTTGAATGAGCTGAGGGATACAGTGTAACAAATCCTCCTGGTCCAAATTGGAAAGCAATGGGTCCTCAGAGAGAAGGCTAGAGAAAAAGAAAACAACTTCTTCCGAGATGGAAGATTCTTCAGTTAACAGCTCCTGCCCCTTTCTGATACCATAGATCCTGTTACTAGCATGGTGCTTGAGGGTGGTTAGGTGAAAAAACTTAGTGTTCTGATCTCCTTCCTTTACCCAGGTGATCCTCGATCTTTGCCTCCAAAATTTTTCTTCCTTATTAATAATGTTATGAATTTCAGACAGGGTCTTGAGCTCCGAAACCATGTTGGTCTCAGTGTAACCTTCCTTCTGAATGCAATCTTGGATAATAGTTAGATTATCAAATAACTCTTTCTTTTCATGGAAGATATGACCAAAATCAGACTTGTTCCAAATTTTAATCATCCTCTTCACATTGCTAAGTTTTTTGGTGACTTTGAACATAGCTGAGCCCTCCACCTCTATCCCCCACCATTTCTTGATATTATCCAGGAGGTCAGGGTGAGAGGTCCACATTTTCTCAAACCTGAAAGGATGGTATCTCCTGTGTACCAGAGGGGAAACTAAAAGAGAAATGGAAGAGTGGTCTGAACCAATTCTGGGAAGCAGAGATAGTCTGCAGCTAAAGGATTGAAGCCAGTCCGAAGATATAAGAGCTCTATCTAGCCTAACCTAAATGCAATCATGGCCTTTTCTCTTGTTTGACCAGGTAAAGGATCCGCCCTTAAGCTCTATGTCCATAAGGGCCAGATTATTTATGAAGTTAGAAAGATCCTATTTACTTTCCCAATCTGGGGGCATACCTCCCTTTTTCCCTTTATCTTCTAGCGGTGTGTTAAAGTCTCCCATGATTATACCTTTCTTAATGTCACAATCTTGCACCATATTACCAACTTTGGTGCAGAAGTTTTTTCTATCTCTCTTATTATTGGGGGTGTAAATATTCACTAAAAACCAGGAATCATTGGTGTGCAAATGTTGAACTCTATAGAAAATAATGTTATCTTCATCATACTCAGCTACTATATTGAAATACTTATCATTGAAAAGTAACAGCAATCCTCCATACGCTCCTTCAGAGTTAGAGGCTATGCCCTTCATGCTATTGTTGAACTTAATATTTTCCATCCTTTCCTTCTTCATTTTAGTTTCCTGGATTAGAAACACATCAGGCCTTTGGTCCCTTATCATATTTCTAATAACTTCTTGCTTGTGGATTCCATTGAGTCCACGAATATTCCAAGATAAGATCTTCATGATTTAACTACTGAACATGCTTCCTGGATGGTGCGCTGCGTACCATCCTTAATGTTTCTTCTGGCTTCCTCTTTCCTGATTTCATTCTTGTTTTTCCTTCCCACTAGGTTAGATTTGTGGCTGAGATCAGCCTTGGCCATGCTTCTAGTAGAAGGGGGAGATACCGGAGAAGGGTCCCTGCTATTCTTCTTCTTTCTACTACTAACTTCTGTCCAGGGATTCTCTTCTCCCTCTAGTCCTTTATCCAGCCAAGCATCAATTCTCGCCAAATCTTCCATTGTCGATGCAGATAGCCTCTCTATGATTCTGTTTACTATTGAAGGGGGGGGACAACACACTGGGTTAGGGTCCTAGGACATGGGTTCCCCCTCCTTTAGTTCTTCCATGGAGTTCGGGACAAAGGATAGTTTCAAGTCATCCTCCTGAGAATCCAGAGGGGGAAGAGTCATATTTTCACCTATCTCCTCAGGTTTCTTCTCAGATTCCTTCGCATTGGGGAGAGGTGTTGAATCATCTTTCACTCCTTTCTCTTCTCCCCCTCCTATGTTTCCAGTCGTCTGAGGAGGCCCTAATTCCTCTTGGGGCACATTAGGAGCAGTATTTTTTTTCCTTCTGCCTCTCCATTTGCCTTGACTTGCGATGCTTTTTTCCTCCATTATTTTTTGGGATCTAGAGAATCTTTTATCCCCCCTTGTGGACGAGCCTTTCCCACCGTACTCTTCCCTTTGAAAAGTGGGCATGATCAAACCTTGTGGCTAGCCTTCTTACAGTGGAAACAAGCAAAAGGCACACTTTCATAGTCAATCTTTTGAGATCTGTTTCCCAGACGAGATTGTAGTTCTAAAACTTGAGGCATGTCCTGGCCTTCGATGACTCTTACACAGATTTTTGCGTAGTTCAATCTTTTCTTAGCTGCTGTGACAGGGTCAATGGAGAGGAGCTCTCCAAAGGTCTTGGCTATGCCATCAAAGACATCCTCATGCCAATATTCCAAAGGAAGTTTCGGAAGTCTTAACCAAACTGGAACCTGAGATTGGAAATCCTTGTTCAAATCCAAGTTGGATGTCCATTTTTGCAATATTAGGTTGGATCTGCCCAAAGACCAGTTCCCAGCACATAGTATACAGGAAAAATATTCCGAGCAAGAGAACTCGAAAGACATGAAGCCTTTGGCCATAGCAGTCACTTCTACATGCCCTTTAAGGTCCCATTTTCTCCTGGTAAATGTCCTCACTACATCAATATTAGGTCTTGGCCCTACAAATTTTCCTACCAGAGTGTTTGCCATGCTTAGGATATTGTGGTCAATAATTTCCCTAGGGATTTCTAGAGCAAAAATACCTTTCTCCTTATCAGATTTGTCAATGACTTTTGGGAAAGACGATTTACCTGATGGTTTTATCTCGAATAGATTCGACCAGCGTCCCCATGCCCCAGATGGCCCACTGCCCACATGGGGGGGAGGGGGAATCTTCTCACCTGGATGGGGCATCATAACCCATGGGTCCCCATCCTTTGAGGCATCCTCATCTTTCCCCTCCGTTTCCTGCCCTGCGCTTGCTGCATGCCCTCCTGCAGTCGTGCTCTCCTGTCTCCCGCCTTTCTCCAGATTCGAAACAACGTGATTTGAATTGCAGTTCCCGCCCGCTCCATCCCTCTCTCTCACCGTGCCCATCCCTCTAAAAAATCCAGTTTTGGTTGTTGCTTCAATGTATTTGAAGTGAATTTAGGATCCTCACTACCAATGACATACTGAGAGTTTCATTGTTATGTTAGAAAGAGTTGTGATAATATTTAGAATGATAATTGGTTATGTTAAGAAAGATAATTGTTGATACACATATTTGATATTTCAATGTTTTGAATATTTTATGGAAATGATTAGATGGAAGTTATTTGTATATGTTAATGCAAATTATGTGATATTGGATTATTCTACACTTATCTGTTTGTATTTCTATATTATTTCATTGGGCTACTGATGTTTAAGTTGAGTGTACAGGAAAGTTGAACCATCAAAATTATTCGGGGAAACAAGGTTCAAACCTATGTGAACATGGTAAAGACAAGGTGAATCTTTGGAAGATTCAAAACCTTGTTGTATTGTGTTTATTTCATAATGTGATTGTGCATGGATGTTATAAGTTTAAAGATCATGATCAAATTAGCGACATGTCATCATGATGTGTAAATTATTTAATGTGTGTGTGTTATTTGACACTTGTGTTGTTTATTTGTAAATGAAATGTCATATAGGATCTTTGGGCATGAAGTCACTTAACCTAAACTTAATCCCATTATGAAATTAACTCACCTTGGACAGTGTTAGGATGAGTCACCTTCATGATGGAATTCAAATTAAATTTGATGGGAACTTTAGAGAGCCTAAAAGTGGTTCCCAAGTGTTATTTTGGTGAAAATAAGTCACCCACATGGTAGTAGTATAGGTTGGGGGTCTAAATATAACCATAAGTTGGCCTAGGGAACTTAGCAAGCCAATTCAAAAATCAAAGTATCACATGACTTCTTTCCTCACCCCTCCACTTAGTTAAGTTCCTATTGGTATAAATGTACAAGGGTATAAGAGGGGTAGGTGGGGATGGAAGTGGAGGTCCTTATAGGGAGCTTGTGCCAAACTTATGGGTTGTTCACCAATTCTCTAATTATAGAGAGACTTAGGGTTTGGAGGAAGAAACTTGGAAGCCAAGGAAGGAAAGCTCTTCATCACCATTTAATAGCCATTAGCTTGGAAGGAGGTTAGTGGTTCATGCCCTAGATTCTCTCATCTCATGAAAATTGAAAGATGGAAATTGTAAGATTGTTCTTGTAGGATTTATGTGTCTTGCATATGGTGTATGTTGTAGATGCTTATGTATGTAAATGAGCATGTTGGATCTACTTGATTTTGATTTTGTTTTCTTTGAGATGTTGTGGTGGATATAATTTTATGTTGGGTGTGAAGGCTTCACTCACCCTTGGTAGGGAAGAGAAACCTTGGGGTGAAGGGGTTATTTGGGCTTAACATTGAAGTTGAGAAATCTTGCTCTTGGAGAGGGGATAGTTTTCATGGAGTATGGGCTCCATTGATGCCATATGCCTTTCTATTATTCTATGGGAGGTATAAGTAAGGATATGTGAAGAGGAGTAAGTTTTGATAGCCTTGTCAAGGCATGTGATTATTGATAGCCTTGTTGTGGCATGTTTCTTGGAAGCCTTATTGGAATATTTCAATTGCAAGATTTGTTGTTTCATAAGGATATGGCATTTCCTCCTTGAAGAGCCCACCTTCACCCAATGTTTATGATTCCATTTGTGAGTCATTGTGCAAACCTTGGTTGAGGTTGTAAATGTGTTGTGAGATTCTCGTATTCATGTTGATGCTTGGGTTGTGATGTTGTTTGAATGTATTCTAGTTGAGCCTTATTTCCCCTAGCTCATTGGGTGGCCTCCTTGAGGCCTAGGTTGGGAGGTGAGCCTCCATGGTTCACCACTTTCATCTCTCATTTGTAAGTCCTTATTGGATGATCTTGAAAACTTGGAGCTCTTATTGCCTTCCCATATGCATAGGAGATGAAGACATTTTTTGTTGAATAGGAGTTGAGGCTGTGAGAAAACTCCATCTTGTTGTGTGCATTTAAATGTATCACAAGAGTAGTGTTATTGCTTCTCTTTAACAAGGAGATTTGGTAAAAAAATCTATGTTTAGAGAATAGATTTTCCATTGTGTTATCATACTATGAAGATTTCACCCCCTTTTGTGTATTGTAAGAATTATTGGAGAAAGCATGCATTGTGTATAGGAAGATAAGCTATCTTGGTTCTTTAAGTTTTTGAGCTCCTTCAATTCCATTTAGATTGCAAGAATGAATCCAATTATCATGGAAGAATTATAATATTAGGAGGATTGGTTTCATGAAATGATATTATCATTTCAACTCTTCGGAATAATAATTGTATATGCTTCATTGAATGGAATCCTTGCATGAGAATACAATGTTAAATCTTGAGCAAATGGTTTTCCAAATTTCATTATTCATAGATAAGTATAATTAGTTATTTTCATATGAGATTTTGTCATGATATATGTGAAATCTTGTAATGAATTCAATGTTCAAGTGATTAAACAAAAACCATTAATCTAGACTACATATAACATACTTAGTAATTCCAAAATTACTATTTAAATGACATATCAAGAACACTTTAGACTTTAGGGATGGAAAAATCAATTTAATGCCATATATGCAATACTATATAAGAAATAACTTGCTATAGGTGCTCATTTTAACTCTCTGGTTTTTGTATGGGGAGAGTAAAAAAATAATAACTCTCAGCTATTACAGTCGAATAAATAATAGAGCATATACTTGACATTATGACTCACAAGAAATAATAATAATAATAAAGTTAACACCTCTAATCCCAATGACAATATGTGAACATCACGTCAAATATAGATGAGTCCATAATAATACTCTTCATAATATCTTAAACCATAGGGAAGCTGACCAACTTCTATGAGAAGTGAACTTCAAAAAAAATAAAAATAAAATTATATATATATATATATATATATATATATATATATATAATAAAATGTTTTTTGATCACCTACACCATATATTCATACCATGTACCCTACAAAATAGGCGACCAAGTAAGGCACAATTCATACATTTTTAGAGGAAGAGTGGTCCCACCAAACATCGACCACCCTCTCCCTTCTTGTTTCTCAAGGCCCCCCTCTACTTGCATCAGTGGGGACACCCACACGAGAGGATGAAGAAGTTGACTTGGGGTGGATATTTAGTTTTCAAGGATTAATGATGGGTAAAGTTCTTTAGCATTGGAAAGAGGGAGGTAAAGGGGCCCACCTTCCCATCCTCCCACTCACACCTCCCAAGATCCTAAGTGCTTTTAGCGCTGACCCAACCTGACATAAGTTAGGAGTAAATTATCCATTTCATTTAACAAAGGCTCACCCAAGGACAACATCTAGTCACCTATCACACCACATTCGTGGCCCCCACCCTTACACATCTTGCCTTGTTCCAACTTAGGCACTTTTCCCAAGCACATTTCACCTTAGAAGTAGGTGCTATAAAGTAAATGCTTAGGATTAGTAATTAGTTAATGTAAATCAGTTAGTAGGTGAGGTTAGTAACTTAATTAGGGGCTATTAATAATGGTTACTAATTAAAGGTTGATAAAGTATTACTGATTAGTTAAGGACTTGGAGTGATAGCAAGGGATTAGTTGAGCATAGTAATTAATGTTAATGAATATAGTTGGGAATGATGGTAAAGAAATTAGTATTATTAATAATAAGGTAATTAGTAAGAGTTTAGTTAGTAATGGTATGAGAGAATGTATTTAGGAAATATAGTGTAGTTGTAGAAATATTTATTAAGGGACATAGTACCAATTAAATGATAATGCTAGTGTAGGTTATAGTTTAGTGTTGTTACTAAATATGAATATGTGATGGGGATATTGATATTAATTAATGGAATTTATTTTAATAAATTAAAATTTATGTGGAATGTATTTAATTAGTATTAAGGGAGAAATGACCTCCCCATTATGAGAATTGCCATTACATAAGACTACTTGATAGGGGATTGATAATATTATAATTAAAAAGGGGTTTATATTAAATTAAAATATTGTTAAAAGGTTGGATTTTATACATGGTGGATAGTATATAATACATTGATGATTTAAAATTTGTTAGGAATTTGTTATTAGAAGTTGGTGGTCCATGTGAGTGGAGTCTTTTAGATAGTTGTAGTAATTAGTCAAATTTATTTGTTAATATAGATAAGAAATTATGTATAAATTAAATGATATGCATATCTTACTACCATCAATACTTTATGGTAAATACAATTAGTCGATATTGAATAGTATATATATGTACCTATATGAAAAGATGTTATTGGGGGTCTTTATACATAGATTGTATTCATAACATATCACTTGTGAGGTGTATACATACTAAATAAAAGATCACAACGATACTATAAGAGATAGCTTAAAACTATTCCAGATACCTAGAAATATGAAAATTGTAGTGTTTCTCATTATAATTTAACTAGTAAGGTTTCAATTCAAATTTGAATAATGATATGTGAAGAGAAATGAGTCAGATCCTCAATGTTAAAGAATAGATGTATCTTGTTTATCCTTCTATAAACTTTGACTACAACTTGACTAGAGTGAGGAACTTAGTTGCAAGATGTATATGCCAATGTGTAATACTCTAAGTTATCTTTAAAAAAAAATAGTTGCATTTTTCCCTAAAATTTTGGGCATGACAGAATGACATACCTTCTTGAATGAAATACTCATCATACTTATGTGATTTTTTAGATTTGGTGCTTTGTTCCCTCTCCATGCCTTAGAAAAATTAGGATCAAAATTATACAACTCTTTCATTTCATCAAAGCCAATAATGTCAATCTTCATTTTAGTCAACAAAGAATGTCTTCTACTCAATGCATCAACAACTCTATTCGTAACTCCACTCTTGTGCTTAATGACAAATATAAAATTTTGCAAGTACTCAACCCACTTCATATGTCTCTGATTCAATTTATGTTGACTTCCCAAGTATTTTAAAGCTTTGTGATTAGTATACAACACAAACTCCTTAGGAATCAAATAATGACTCCAGTTAATGCTTGAACAATAGCATAAAACTCTTGATCATACACAGAATACTTCTTTTTAGCATCATTCAACTTCTCACTAAAGAAGGCAATAGGTTTACCTTCTTGACTTAATATAGCTCCTGTTGCATTACCACTTGCATCACATTCAACTTGAAATACTTTGTTGAAATTAGGCAAAGCCAATATAGGCAATTCAACATTTTGTTTCAAAGTCTCAAAACTCTTATTAGCTCCATGTGTCCACTTGAATTCCTTTTTATCTCCCCTCATTGTCTTAGTCATAGCATTACAAATAAATTGAAATTCTTTATAAAATTTCTATAAAAACTAGCCAAACCATGAAATGATCTTACCTCACCCACATTCTTAGGTGTAGGCCATTCCAAAATTTCTTTAACCTTGTCAGGATCCATCTTCAATCCATCAGCATAAATCAAAAATCTCAAATACACAATCTCCTCTTGCATAAAAGAACACTTTTTCAAATTAATTAGAAACTTTTCCTCTTTCAACCTCTGCAATACTTGTCTACTATGCTCAAGATGTTCTTCCTTAGTCTTATTGATTATTAGAATATCATCCAAATAAACAATCACAAACTTACCCAAGAATCTTTATAGAACTTCATTCATCAACCTCATGAAAGTGCTAGGTGCGTTAGTTAAACCAAAAGGCATAACCAACCATTCATACAAACCATCATTTGTCTTGAAAGCAGTCTTCCATTCATCACCTTTTCTGATTCTAATTTGATGATAGCCACTCTTCAAATCAATCTTGGTAAAATACTTTGCTCCACTCAAAAAAATCATTATGTCATCCATCCTTAGCATAGAAAACCTATATTTGATTGTGATATTGTTGATAGCTCTAGAATCAGTACACATTCTCCATTCTCCATTCTTTTTAGGAACTAATACAATATGTATAACACATGGAATCAAAACTTTATTTGATCAAACCTTTCTACAAAAACTCATGCACTTGTCTATTAAGTTTTTCATTCTTTGTAGGTGTCAATATGTATGGTGCTTTGTTTGGAAAACTAGCTCCAAGAATTAGATCCATACAATGACTTAAGCTTCTTACTAGAGGTAAACCATCAAGGATATCATCAACAATAATATCTTTATACTCATTCAAAAATTCTGCAATTTTCATTGTTATTGAAACTTTTGATGCTTGGTCATTACTACCAACACTTAGTCCTCTAGGAATTATAGCAAAAAAAACTTGATTCTTCTTTACTTCCTTTTCAAATTTCTTTCCATTAAACATGAAAGATTTTATTGTAGTACAACTGACCTCACCTAGACTTTCAATCAAAGGCAACAATGTTTGTTTCTTCCCATTTACCCAAGGAGTATATTGATTCAATCTTCCATCATGCACAACATATCTATCATATTGCCAAGGTCTACCCAACAAAATATGACAACAATCCATGGGCATAATATCACACAAAACTTCATCAAATTAATGTCTAATTTTGAACTTCACAAGGCATTGCTCACTTACCAATATCTTATGCTCATTTTTGACCCAAGAAACATGATAGGGCTTGGGATGTTTTAGCCTCTACAACTTCAACTTTGTAACCAACTCTTCTAATGCCAAATTTGTTGAACTTCTACTATCAATGATCACCTTGCAACATTTTCTAGCCATCTTACATCTAGTCTTGAAAAGACTTCTTCTAAGGATAGGTTCCTCATCACTTGTCTCATTACATAAGGTTCTTCTCACCATCAAATTTTCTCTAGCCTTAGGTCCACTTAGTGAACTCTCAATATCTTCTTGAATCACAACACTTCTATTATTCTACCCACTTTCAAAAGATCTAAATTCAAAGGATCTACATCCTTCCTTACCATATCTAAAATAATTACCATGAAAACCACTTCTAGGATAAGAATTACCTCTTCCTCAGTAAGATTTAGTACCTCCTTAGTATGAGCTACCACCTTTCCACTCGATCTTGTCTTTGTCATCATTCTTCCATTAAGATTTTCCTTTATCCTACACAAAATTTTTAGATCTACCACCTTCACCATAAGATCTATCTTTGCCTCTCTAGAATCTACCACTTTTACCTCTTTGTCTTTGTTCATGCTTCTTTGTCAAGATCTCCTCAGCTTTCAAGGCATATTGATGTGCTTCTTCCACACTTTCCAACTTCACAAAACTTATTTCATCTTGAATTATAGATCTCAATCCATTTATGTACCTTGCAATTTTTTCAACATCATCATCCACATGTCCAGATTTGATGTCCAGTCTATAGAATTCCTCAATATACTCTTTTACAGTCATGTCCTTTTTTTTTCAAATTTTGCATCTTTCTCAATGAGATAACCTAGTAATCAGTGAGAAGGAATTTGTTCTTTACCTTGTTCACCATCTTTGGCCAAGTTTTGATCTTCTGCTTTCCTCTTCTTTGTCTATTAGTTTGCAAATTCTCCCACCATAGTGATGCATGACCTTTCAACCTAGTGACTGTAATCTTCACCTTTCTATTATCAAGAGTGTTTTCATACTCATAGAACTTCTCCATATTTGAGATCCAATCCAACAAAACATTGTTTTCTAATTTTCCATCATAAGGAACAAATTCTATAATAGGCTTTAAATTTTTCCAAGATAGTACTCTCAACAATCTTTCCTCATTTTGGTTTTCTTCAAGTTATGGATTATGGTTTGGTGTTGCTGCTTCATCATCACCTACATCATCAAGATGTTCTCCTCTCCTCTAGGCTATCTCCACAACATCTAATCTAGCTATAATTCATTTCAATTGATCCAATATAGCATTATCAACATTTCTTCTACCATGAACCATCTTTACAAATCAGGTTCCTACAAGATCATAACCCTCTACAAGTTATAGGTCAAATCCATAGATCTACCACCATACAACAAAATCCAAATTAAGGTTCTACTTGATTCAATCTCCACAAGGATGAAATTCAAGCTTTGATACCACTTGATGCAAGGAAGGATAGGGAAAATTAGGGTCAATGGCACACCCAGCTCTTTGAACCACCCTGCAAGAGTTAACACAATGGAAGCAAACACAAAGAACAACAACCAAAGGAGGAAGAAGAGTAAAATAATTTTATTGATTATTCAAATATTCAACATAAATTCCTAGATATAAGGCCTTCTAGGTTATGACTAGATACAAAATACATTTACATTCAAAGATTAGCAGCAAATTCACACTTTCTAGTTCTGCTCTACAATCCCCTTCAAAACTGCCTAAAAGCTACCCTAGGTCCTATCTTAAACACTTTATTTATACTATCCAAAATGGATTATAGATCATTATATAACATCAATAAGTGATGATTCATATATTATTAAAAATATTAAATGAAAATAAACCAAACATTAAATACATAAGTTGGCCTACAACAATAATTAACTATCCAAAAGTGATGTCTATGAAAAATCATGATATCTCCCAGCTCTGATTGAGTTAGAACTCAAACTTCAAAATATGGGTAGATATCTAGGTCCTCTACAACCAATTAAGTTTGAAAAGTCTGATTCATCAAGGAAAATTGTGAATCCATTTTGAAAGTTGAGCATAGAAAACTATTGTGCAAAACTGCCAGAAATCGATGTTCCGGGAGAATTTCTATATCTCCAAACCTTTTAGGAGTTAGAACTTATGCCTTGTATAATAGATATTAATCTAATATCTCTTAAATAATATAATTTCATAGACCTTCATTCATCATGAAAAATTAGTTACACATTTTTCAATAGGCACCCGAAAACTAGAAAATGCAATTTCAACAGGACCTAGTTTCAACAGAAAAATAAAACCTGAAAACATGCAAGATAGAAGTGCAACCCAGGATGCTCCTAAATCATATGGTCATAGAACTCATCCAACATTTTTTTTTCTACTTTCAAACTCTATCATATGCAAACAAGTTTTGTCGAGAGATCTCCAAGAGAATAAGTCTGTCACCAAGATACCTAGGGAGCTTCTTAGGGTTGATAATTGTACCCACTACCCTCAAATATATAAATGTTTAGAAATATAATGCCTCATATCATTCTAGTATTACACTCAATTTTAAGAACTTGATTAATTTATGTATAAGGTATTTTGATACGTATGCTATGGATTATTAATGTGGTTATTATTCTTGAAAAGATTGTAATTAGAGAACTAGTTAGAGTAGAAAGAATGGTACTTATTTGTAAATGAATTTCATATGCAAATGATAATAAAGAAAATGATGTTAGAATATAATATTAATCTAATGGGTTGATCTATGGATAATTTATGGATATGTATTAATGTTTAAGGTCTTATATTTATATGTTGGGGTTATTGATGTTAAATTTAAATTTATGCAACAGATGATTATGAAGACCCTTGATATTTCTTATGATAATTGGATGATTATGAAGACCTTTGAGAAAAATATGCCAACTCTTATACAATCAAAGTCTACCTCAATGAAAAATTCTTGTAAAATTGGATATGAACTAAAGTTGGACTTTAGAGGGGTTAAAATGGAACCTAGAGTGCATTTTGGATTAAAATAACCTAACCTACTTATACCACCTAGGGTTGGGGGTTAGTTGATGGTTAAATCATGATTAAAACTTTCATTATGACACCTCAAATGTACCACTTCCCAAGAGTGACAAAAATTAGAAGTGAGAGACACACTCTATGCCTTCTCCCCTTTTTAGGAGATGTGGCATTTGAGTGGGAGATAATGGAGGACATAGAGCCTTGTGCCATCATTAAAATAATGGGGATAGAAAGTGATAGTTAGGGTTTTAAGAAGAAGGTAGGAAGACTTGGAAGGTGGTGATTGATTGTTTGTTAGGGAGAGGAAGAAGGAGATGGAAAAGAGGAAGAAGGAGATGGAGGAAGAGGAGGAATGGTTCTTGGTTGAAGATGAAGATCTATCTAAAGGGAGAGCTCTTGAAAAGATAAGTAACTTATATGCATTTAGAGAGTTCTTAGTTATTGAGATGAAATATTTTTAGAAGAAATATTCCATAATGTTTTAGAGAGAAATCTTAGGATTTTTATCCATGATCTCTTGGTTGAAATGAGTTCTCTTGCCTAGGGGTATGGCTAGGGCACAAGAGGCCTCATGATGCCATTATGGTGGGGTGAAAATGGGCATTTGTGTGAATGGTTTTGGTAAATTTTTTGTGGTATTTTTGTAAATAAATATAAATGGAAATTAGATCTTAAAGTCTTTGTTAATAGATCTAAATTGTGTATGAGAGAATAAGTTTGTGATAAAAATTATAGAAATTATGCTATTGTTATTTGAGAAATTGTAAATCTTTTCTAAAATGCTATTGTGATTTATGGTATTGCTAGTTAAGCTTTCTTTGATAATTGATTCTAAATTTTTTTGGATATAAAATTTGTAGATGATTTCATTTAGGGACTATTAACTAATGTTCAAGATCATATTATCAAAATTGATGAGAGCAAATTATAACCTATTTAATCCTCTATTTTAATCTATCTTATGCACTTTCCTACATACTTCTCTATTCCATTTGTATCTTATTTCATTCCATTTTACCATTATAACGTTGCATATAGTTTAATATAAATAAGTAGTATTCAATAATTTTTTGGGATTAAATTTTTGAGAATTCATTATTGATTGATTATACTAGTATGTTCATATGTGAGTAGATCTTCTTGTCACCTACAAATCTTCCTGTCACATCTGAGACATCAATTATTATGGATAATGTTGGCTTACAACTTATTCATGTTATTATTTAAAAACATTATTGTGGCTTTCACGGTGGCTTTACCTCCAAATAAACCATGCTGGAAACCTATGATATACCTAGAAAATAAACATTGTCCTCTCCATCGTAAATTCCATGCATCAAGAGGATATCAAGAAGATTAATTAATGAGAAGGCAGAAATTAAAATCTAATCATAGATCATTGTTGTTAATAACCGACCTAATGAAATGAATATGTTTCATAGCCACATTATTGTTTGGACGTATCTAATTGTTATTGAAAGTTGGATTCTTCCAAACCGTTTAAAAAAATTCATGGCTCAAAATAGTAGATAAAAATAATACAGTTGTTAGAATAATAATAGGAAATTGACTATTCTTTGGAAATTGAAGATTTCTATTATGGATCTATTTTGTGTAATAGTCATTCTTTAAATAGAATGCATATCAAATTAGTTTTGAAATTGTTGAGGCTATGCATATATGAACAATGTGAGATATAATGAAAGGCAGATTTTTAATAGACAAATTTTAGTAGGAATAAATTATTGTACTCAGGTTTGGACTACACTACTTTGAAGTAAATAAGAATATTTGTTTTTGCATGATCACAATAGTGTAGAAACAAAATTTTCTCTATCCAACATGCAAGCCAAGAATAAGGGCCCACTCCATGGTGAAACATGGTGACATATTTCATTAGTGTTTTATTCTATTTTATATAAGTTTATATTTCTTGCTTAGATTATCATCACAACATATTTTTGTATTTGTATCAGTTAGTGAGTTTTAGATTAGTCATTCAGTAATTAGAATATAATATAGAAATGATTTCATTAATGTTTTATCTATAGATTATTATCATTATTATTTTTATTTCAAGAAGATAGTTTTGTTTCTAATCTTTGTAGTGTCAAGAAGTGACAGTTCCTGTCATTGCAATCATTTTGATTTTCTATAGATTTAGTTTTAAGTGTTTTAGCTGCATTCATAAATCCTCATCTCACAACTATCATCCCTTGATAGCATATTGTTCGGACACCTTTTGCAAGCTTATGCTCTTAGATTGACACGTATAGACCAGATGAACTTCATTTTAAATCATTAATTCTTTATTATTATTTTCCCCAGTGTTGGCCTATCAACAATATCTATTACAAATCTAAAAAAATCGAATCTAAATCTTGTTATTTATTAATTAAATTTAAATAAGTTTTGGTACGGAAAAGGTGGACATGACAAGAACTAGATATAATAAGCTCTAACTAGTGATATCTGTGTAGCTGCCTCCTCAAATATCCTCTTCACATAATCCCCTTCTATGAACCAGATTATTATGAATATGAAAGCATCATTTACAATCCTATATTCTTTACATTTCTCTGAAAGCCTCGTCTTTACTAGTTGAGGATATACAATATAAGGCCATGCATTTGCATCCTACATGCTACCCCTCTTATAGAGCCCTAGATAATCCATCACCCTAATGGCTAACAAGTACACCAAGTATGATGTCATGTAAATTATTTTTTTGTTCTTCACTATCACCAGCTGCTCACCCAAATTCTCACTGAGAGTAGAAGCCCAATCTAGTGGCATTTTTTCTTTCTTTATTGTCTCAATAAAATGCACCATAAAAATATTTACGTGTCTGGCTACCAGAAAACCCGTAACTCTAGTCAAGAGTACAATTAAATATCCAATATCTTCCTTCATGTATCCTAATGTCATGTCTACTTTGCCTACTTTCTTTCCTAGAGGAGTCTTCTCTATAAGGTATAAAGATTGGATGATCTCAGAAGCCTCATTAGTATGTTCCCTATACCATGTCTCTACTTTCTCATAGGTTAGTCTAATGAATTGATCTACCCTTGGGAGATGGAACACTTTTTCAATGTTCTTGGATAAAAGATTGAGAATGATCTCTCTCATAATGCTCTTGACTACCCTTTCTTAAGGAACAAAATGCTCAACAAGTGTCATGATTAATTTTGAGGACTATACTGACACCAAGTGTGATGTTGAATTGACAAGCCCCGATTGGATCAATGTGGATATCATCTCAGACCTCTTAGTTGGTTTGTTGCATAGTTTTAGGAACTCAACCAAATCTGTATAATCTAAATCTGTGTCTTGAATCTCTGAGTACTCATCCTAAAACTGTGATTTTGTAGGAATGCCCTAAAACTTGAATACTACTAGTTTTGGTGCCATTTTCTCAACAAGGGAGGATGATGAAGATGCCATTGTATGTTTGTTTGCATTTTTTGTTTTTATAGGTGGAAAAGGTGGCAGAAAGTGCACCTACTATGATGCAAAGCTATGGAAAATAGAGCTCTAAGAAAGATAATGAAGACTAAAAGAAGTGTAAAGAATGAAGGGAGTGGGGGGGGGGGGGGGGGTTTATATAGACCCCACATTCTTTTGTGATGTGCAAGAGTGCAGGTGCACAGCTACGTTATTGCACATCTGCACATCGCAATTGTCTCCATTTTTCTTTTTTGAGTAGTTTTGGCACACTAGAGCACCTATTGAGGTTCACTAATGTACCCTTTTGATTTTTACAAAAGACTTATTTTTCTCCGAGAACTCTAATTCTGAAATCTTGATCTTGGAATTAGGAATTGGACATGAACTAAGACACTAGTAGGAATGGTGCCCCCCTATTTATTATTATTATTTTCTTTTTTAGAGTTCCTGGATTCATGATTTGAGATTTGAGAAAATGTTAGAGTCAAAAAATCAAAAGGACAAAAGATTAAAAAAAATCAAAAATCAAAAAACCAAAAAATTGAAAAAATAAAAAATTGAAAAAGGATATAAAAAATATAAAATTTGAAAAAAATATTTAAAAAAGGTTTTTTTTCAAAAATAATAATTTAAATAAATAAATAAATAAATAAATAAATTATATATATATATATATATATATATATATAACAAAAAACTTTTTGCACATTCGCACACCTAAAGTGGTGCATAGGGGGCCACACCAACCTTGGTGGTGCATGGCATGCACCTACGCAATTGCACAAGGGTGTGTCCCGCATCCCCAAGGGTTCATATAAATGTTGGCCCCCCAAAACACTTCATATTTTTTTTTCCCTCTCGACTTGCAATTTACACCCTCCACTCTTTGGTGATTTTGTGCCATGCACTCACAAGGTGAGAAGAAAATGTTTTGCACTCCACACATGGGTTTTCCTCTGCCACACACACACTTTGCATGCCACATCAAATGCCATATCCCTATTGCACCACATGCATGCTTCATGTTGTGTGCACCCACTTCTGTTGCACCGAGTAAATTAAAAAAAAACCCTCCACCTTGTGCACATATGCAACACCATGTGCACTTCCACCAAATATCATTGCGTCACACCACGCACATCATTTGCATGCACTCACAGATGCAATAACACCATGACACATTTCTTCAAAAATTTTGCGTGCAAACATAACCCCCACATGGACACAACCTTTGCACCACCATGCACACTCATGCGACATTCGTCCATTTGTGTCGTACACCCACCATGCATGCCACCAAGCTATGTGCACACTTGTGTCACACCGCGCATCACCAACGAGAATCGTGCCACTCACTTGCATGCCTAGCATGTTGCATGCATGCTACAAAGTGCCACTCACCTTTGCCCTAGCACTACATGCTTTCCACCTTATGCCTAGTTTTCCCTAGCACCGCGCGCACTACCAAGCTGTGTCATGCATAAAATTTAGTTTAAAATTTTAAAACCAAATATATATATATATATATAATAGATAAATAAATAATGAATAAATAAAAAATATATTATAATAAAATGAAAAATAGATTTAAAAAATAAATAAAAGTGCCCAAATTGGGCATTTCATTTTTATTTTTTTTAATGTTTATTTTTTTCGCTAATGAAATTTAAAACTTTTGCATTTTTATTTCCAAACTAATAAACATTTTTCTCATGTCGGGTAGATATTATGGCATCCACTTATGGAGAGAAAATGTCACCCAAGCCTATTATATTCAAATTTCAAGCCGTATCATCAAAATCGAGGTTTCATGATGATCATGCAGAAATCAAAGACACCAACTTGGGACACACAAATTTGGAAGAATTCCTTAGAATCTACAACAAACCCATGGAAAGATCTGGACTAGTATCCTCATTGATTTGTTCAAGGTTGGGGAGTGCAGCTTCACATCCAGTATCGGTGTGGTTAGCAGACTTGATTATAACACTAGCACAACACTTTATCTCTGAGGAGAGAGTAGTTAAGAGCATGATAGGAGAAGTGGTCCTTGACCTCTGACTTGATAACATTGAGAGGGTCTTCCACATCTCGAGGGTAGATCAATTCATCACTCTCTTATGAATTAGTAGAGAGATGGTATAGGGAGCACCCTAAAGAAGCATAAAAAATCATCTAGTCCTCATATCTCATTGACAAAACTCCTTTGGGAAGGGTCACAGGAAAAGTGGACATGACTAGGGGATACATGAAAGATGACGTTGGATATTCCATCATTCTTTTGAGTAGAGTCATGGGTTTACTTGTAGCTAGCTACCTCAGTGCTTTCATGGTCAACTTCATTGAGACAATCAAGACGGAAAGGATACCACTAGATTGGGCCACCACACTAAGTGAGAACCTATGTGAGCAATTGGGAGCAATTAAGGAGAAGAAGAAGTTCTATATGACTTCTTACATGATATATCTACTTGTAGCAAGGGTGACAAACTACCCCAGTTTGTACAAGAGAGGCAGTATGTAGGATCCTAATGCCTAGCCCTACATCATCTACCCCTAGTTGGTAAGGAAGAAGCTCTTAGTGCAAAGCAAGGAGTAAAAAATCGTGAATGATGCATTCATTTTTGTGGTCATCTAATTCATAGAGGGAGACTATGCAAAGAGGTTATCTAATGAGGCAAAAGTATAGATAACAACTCTTGGAGCCTACTTCATCCAATTAAGACATTCACATATCTGGAGGTAGCTAGTGCCACTATCAACCCCAAGAAGCTCCCCAAATATCCAAGTGAAAAATTGGTGTTATTGGAGATTTCCCAGCAAATTGAATCTACAAATGAGAGGGTGAAGAGACAAAGGAGACCCTATTGGACATGGCCCATAGTCATTGGACCATATCAAGTCAAATGGAAGCAAGATATTCCATCCTTTGAGTGGGAATGGGAGAATTATCCCCTCAAAGAGTACAATTCCCCTAGGCTCTATTTTGACAATATTGGGAGAGTAGAGAGTTTGGTCAGCAAGGAGTTCCATCATGAAGATTCCATAGAAGATCATTGGATGAATGCCACAAATGACTATGATGTCCACATAAGGGACTATTGTAGGATGACTTTGTATCTACTAGAGAAGGCTCTTAAGCTAGATATCCCAAAGGAAATAAGACAATAGGATTCATGGGAGCTGCTACACCCCTTGTTCAACTTAGACAAAATAGGAGAGAGGCCCATCATGAATGTTAAGGTTGATAGAGAGGAGGGCAATGATATTAATCATCAAGCAAGGAATGTCATCAGAATGATGAAAGATTGGATCAAGAAGCCTTGTCAACTTGATTCAATACTTAACACTATAATCTTTCATGCTCAAGCCCACCCTAAGAAAGGTAGAGGGAGGAAAGTTACAATTCCTACCTTTGTGGCCCAGTCTCCCATCAGGCCAGAGACAGTATACCAATTTGATCACTCGGTTGGATACTATCATCCTCCAGAGAGGAAGGGAAAGAATAAAAGGAAGAGGACCTCCCCTCAAAGGATTCAAATAGAATAGGGTGAAGCACAAGTACCTCCCTAGTAATGGAAAGAGAGTGTATAGGGGTCTGAGGATACTAATGCTTCCCAAGTCTAGGATGACCCTCAATTGCCTCCCTTTGTGCCTATCCAATCAGAAGAGGGAGAGAGTCAAAAAGTTTGCATTCCTCCATTGCAAGAAGATCTAGCATCCCCTTTTGCCTCCACAAAATAAAAGAGGATCAATATCTAAATGAAGAAAAGGAAAAGAGTGACTAGGAGAATGGTCTCTTTTCTGTCTATTCCTAAGACCATTCTGGAAGGGAAAGAGGAGGAAGAAGAGGAGATAGATGAAGAAGAGTATCTACCCTTGCAAAAAAGAACTTGGATAGCTAGAGCCACCAAGAAAGAAAGGAGAAGAAGTACCATGGGCATATTGCCATCCACCCCAGTAGGACCCTTGGAAGTCTCTTCTTCAAAAGGTGAAGTACAAAAATGGGTGGATGAGCAAAATGAAGTAGGTGATGACATTTTCAAAATGTTAGATTTTGATTTTATACTCATCGGTACAAAACTAGTTGGGGATAAGATCAAGGATACCCCTATAGGTGAACTACAACAAGAAGACTAGATGTTGCCAAATTCACAGGGTCCTGATCTTACTCCCCCATCTCCACCATAACTCTTGATGGTAGATAAGAGCTCGGTTACTCCTTCGCCCCAAAGTTCAAAAGAGGAATAGATTCAGAAGGAACCATCATAGGGGGAAGAACCTAAACAAATATCAATTGATAAAGTGTTAAAGGAGGGAAAAATGGTGGAATATTCTCAACCACCTTCCCAAGACACTAAGGTGCAAGCTGCAAGATCAACTAAGACTAAGACCGTAGAAGAAGAACCCTCGCAAAGGGAAACAACTTCGAGGAGGAGCGATAAGGGGAAGGAGGTAGTAGAACACATCCCTTCATCTTCAAGAAGAAGATCTTTAGCTGAGAACATCCCAAGATGGATCCAAAAGGAAATAATAAGGAGTACTAGACCTAAATTCCATGCTTTATAGGAAGACATTTTTGAGATTGTAGAGATTTTGAATAAACTTGAGTCCCTGTCACATGAGGCAAGACCATTTCTATTTGTCACCAATATACAAAACTATGAGTTGTTCACACAAGTGGTCATTCCTCCTAAGGACACAAATGTAGAAAGCCTTGGTCCCCAAGATTATCAATTGAAAGAGACCATGCTTGGGAGACCTACATAGGATACAACTCGATTGACAGTCACCATGGGAGTCAAAGAAATCCTCAAGAGCATGGAGCAGGAAAGGGTTGAACTTCAAACACATCGAAGGAAGATAGAGATCCTAAAGGGATATTTGGCTGTAGTGGTTGGTCCTCTTGATCCTGAGCACCCTGAGGACAGATTGAATACCATTCTTAGAGAAGGGGGAGCTATGTATATGGATCCATTTTTGAAAGCCTAGCAACAATGGTGGGAAATTTTTGAGGAGAAAGGTATTTTGATTATCATGGGAAATTTGAAGTTATTGAATGCTATGCAAGAGAACATGAATAAAATCATAGCAATTTTGAAGCAGGACTTCAGCATTATGGATGAAGTAAGGGCCTGGAGTAAGGTTTTACAAACTCTACAAGCCATAAAGGGGAAAAGGTACCAGATTTTGATTGATGTATATATAGGAGAAGAGTTAGATATGATTGATGATTGGATAGAGAAAATAGTGGATAGAAATAAAGTAATGGAAACATTACATGAAGAGATTCATTAGCTCAAGGACCAAGCCCAAGAGTGAATTTTGGAAGCAAAGAGAAACTATAGTGATGCTTGCTTGGATATTTTTAAAGATGAGGAATGAGAAAATTTGTTACCTATAGAGATAGTGGTAGAGAATTTTAGGAAGATTTTTGTGGAAGTTACTGATGATGAGGACATCTAACAAGCCTTTAGAACTGAAGAAGCTTTATTAGAATTGGATACCAAACTTGGGGATTTTGCAGACACCCAAATTGAGGTAGACAATTATAGGAAAAAGTTCAAGGAAAAATACGAGGCTTTGGATTTACTAGATGTGGCTAAAATTAATGTGATTATAGAGGAATTTAAGGGCACACATCCAAACATAGCTTTGGGATGAAGAAGAACAAAACCCAAATGCCAAAATTTCAATTTTGACACTTAGTAAAATTTTGAGATTTTTGACCATTTTTGAGGTGCATAGGTCCACAGCTACGCAGGTCCATAGGTCCACAGCTCTATAGGTGCACATTTTTGAAGAAGTTCCATCGACAGTTAACTATCAATTTCAAAAATAGAGCTTTCCATGCATCAAAAACACATTCTGACGATAGTTTAACTCCTACAAATGCCTTGTGAAGGATTAGCTTCCATTTTTGGCACTCCTAGACACTTCCACTTTGACTTAGAGCTTTCTCTTCCTCTCTTCTCTCATATTTCTTTGTTTTAAACATGTAAAAGGCTCATGCATCCAATTAATCAATAAAATATGGATAAAGTCTTGTTTAGCACCAGTTAGATTGTTAGTTTGTATATAATTAGTTTATTTTATTGTTTAAAAGAATTTTATTGCATGAAGATATCTCTCACTCTCAACACAAATTGAGGAGACAATTTCTTATAAATACCCCATTTTAATATGTAATTAGGGCTGCCATTATTATGCAATAAAGTTATGATTTTGGTGCTCACATTTAGAGTGTAGTAATTATTACTTGAATGTGTCATATTTTTGAATTTTGTTCATGGAATTACAATTAATCCAAAGGTTTCTTTGTTTCTGGTTGTGCGATCTTTTAGTTCTAGTGTTTACTATAGTTTAATAAATTTTGCTGACATAGCTAGCTTGAGAAGAAATCATCAAATTGTGCCCGCATAACTCTCTGTCTTGCATGAGCTCACTTTCCATGGCCTTGCAATTTGATGAAGAGTGAAATATTATACAATTACTAAGTTTCTCTCTGATGATTGCATCAATGGAATTGAAGAAGTGTTGCTCCTACTTTCATTGGTTACCTACCAATCTCTTCAAAAGCTTAACTCGTAGATGTGTTGTTTTTTGTAGCTTATGTCTGTTAGGATTTCAATTTCACATTATTTTCTTTAAATTTCATGTTATTTTCTTCAAAGTTCTTGTTATTTTCTTTATTAACCCCCTTGTTAGAATAGGACTTCATACTAGTTGTACTGTTAGATTGCATTGATAAAAAACATTAAAAATACAAAAACAAAAATAATAAAAATATTCACATTTATCTTCAATTGAGCAGATTCTAGTAGGTCACAAGATCACCTAGAACCTTGGAGTTGATTCACAAAATCAGCTTTTCAAGAGAGGATTTTGCAAGAATTCCTGTCATTTAGCATCATGTAAAATGACGGCTCAATAAGTAGGTACACTTTCTCCCTCAGTAGTCAGGATTTCTCCTTCAACAAGATTAGGTAGATTAGGATTTCTTCTTCATCTCCCTTATTTCATTCTCCCTCTTTGACAACAACACCAAAGAAATTTCATCTTCATATGTAGATATGAATATTTTTAGTTTCTCAATCTGTCACCTTGCTTGTGACTGATTTATAGCTCCAACTCTTTGATTACTTTAGGTAGCCCCTAAAGTAAGATCAATTGCATCAATGTATAATATATGTCAACCAACTTGTTTTATGCAGGGAAATCCTTATGCTTCTTAGATAGCTTTTGATAGGGCTATCACCCCTAGTTTACCTCTTAGATACTCATGAGCAACCTTAGGTAATACTTTTGTGAAGATATCGGCTATTTTCTCTTTTGTGTTAACATATTCCATCTTCACCTCTTTATCTTGAACTAATTATCTCAAGTAATGATACTTGATTGCAATGTGCTTAGTCTTTGTATGTATCATAGGATTCTTTGATATATTTATATCATTTATATTATCATAGTAAAGTAAAGGTTCAATAATTTCCTCCTTCATACGTTTGAGTAGTTATTTGATCCATACAATGTTTGTACAATTTAGTGTAGCAACAACATATTCAGCTTCTACAGTAGATTGAGAAATGTAATTTTGTTTCTTGCTAGTCCATGTGACTAGCCTTTTGCCTAAGAAAAATGCTCCTTCACTGGTACTCTTTCTGTCATCAATATTTCCATCCCAATCAGCATCTATATAGACTCTCAATTCAAAGTTCTCATTTTTCTTGTGGTCTAGACCATAGTATTCTATTCCTTTTAGATATCTCATTGTTCTCTAACAACCATAAAATGATATTCCCTAGGATTAGGAGAGAATCTTGCAACTTTCCCTATAGATAATGAAACATCAGGTCTACTATGTACTACATATTGTAATTTGCTAATCAAAGACTTGTATAATGTTTGATTCACCTTAGCTGAATCATCATTCTTTGACAATTTATGTCTTGTCACCATAGGTGTATTTACTAACTTGGAATCCTCCAGTCCAAAAAAATTTAGTATCTCCTTTACATACTTTGATTAAGTGATGTATATACCATATTTCATTTGATGTACTTGTAAACTAACAAAGAACTTGATCTCTCCAAACATAGAAATCTCAAATTCTTTCTTCATTTCATTTGCAAAAGCATTACATAAAGTATCTCGACCTCCAAATATGATAACATCAACAAAAATTTTAGATAACAAAATACCTTTGCCTTTCTCTATCTTCAAGTATAGATTGTTGTTATCATCAGTCCTTTCAAATATAATCTTCACAAGCTAATTATGAAGCCTTTCATACCATGCTCTTGGTGCTTGCTTCAAACCATAAAGAGCTTTGTGTGGTTTGCATACCATGTTTTTGTTGTCAACATCAACAAATTCTTTTGGCTATTCTATATAAACCTCTTCCCCTAATATACCATTTTAAAATTGTAGACTTAACATCCATTTGATAAACCTTAAAATATTTAATTGCAGAGTAAGTAAGTAGAGTTCTTACTCCTTCAAATCTTGCAATAGGGAAAAATGTTTCTCCATAATTAATCCTATCTTTTGGTACATATCCTTTACAAACTAATCTTGTCTTTTTCTTTGTGACTTCACCATTTCCATCTAAATTTTTGTAATGTTCCTCCTCTTATAAAATATATAAAATCATGATTATTCAAATTCAAATAATAATTATAGAAACGCTGATCTCACATTGCCACTAGAGTAATTTGAAAACCCCAATGTGGTAACCTATCAACAAGTGTTGAGATTGTGAATGAAATTAGTCAAGCAACATATAATAAAGTATTTTAATGATAACTAAAAGTAAAATTATGGTTGATATAACTTTTGTGTATGATAGAATGGATGATTAATGTATTGATTGAAAAAAAATAGAGTAAATAGACATGAAGATAGAAAGATGTTGTAATAGTTTAATTATAGATGGGTAATTCATTAAAAAGGTATATTACATTCAATAGACCTCAAGATGTTGATCAATTTGATTAAGTGAGGAATACATGAAATATTATTTAGGAAAGGTTATCCATTTTGGATTTATGATTATTGTTATGATGATGCTAATTTGATGCATTCTTAGTGCTACTTATCTTATCATATTATGGTTTCTATCTAATGTTGATCAATCATGTTTAACAATTGAGTATTGAAGTATGATTCTTGTGTCCTAATGGTAAGGGAGTGGAATTATACATCTACGTTGGTAATTTTATACTGATGTGTATTGATTTATACTATAATTGAAATACATATGAGTGATCATATTGAATGGTGTTTACAGTGTAGATTGGAGAAATTCCTTAAATGCAAGTGTAAAATGATAGTTGTGTTATTATAAATGAAGAGTACATATGGATAGCTCATTATGTTGATTTACATTTTTGATACCATGGAAAATAGTATTTATGGATTAATGTTACATATCTTGTATTTCATTTTATATTCTTATACCTCATATTGGGCTACTAATATTTTCATGAGTGTGTAGGTTGTAAGCCCATGGACATACGAAGAACCTTGCTAGGTGCACTTTAAGTCAAGGTTGACTCAAAGGAGGGGATAACCTAATTACCAATGTATTTTATTTGTGAAAATAGTTTTTTTTATATGAATTGTTAAATGTATTTTTGTGTAATTATATTGGCATGCCAAATGTGTATTGTGATGTGTTTTAAAAGTAGTGTCAATTGACACATGTTGCGATGTGACATGCCAAGTGTGTTGAGTGAGTAGTTAAGTGACCCAATGTGAGTTTCCTTGTTTAGGAAGCCAAGAGAGTTGTACCCTAATTAGATTTTCGAATGTAAACTTTGAGCAGATTTTTAGGAGGGTAAAGCCATCCCTAGGGTTAGTTTAGGACTTTATTTAAAGACCCATATGGTACACCTTGGGTTTAGGGTCATATTTAAGTATATAAATCTTCCCTATGCACCTAGGATACCACCCAAAAATTTAGGGTTTTCCATATGGTCGAAATTAGAGAAGGAGGCATGTGAATGTTTTGGGGGAAGGAGAAGATAAAGGAATATGTTGGGAAGAGTGGGGAAGAGATTGAGAAAACAAGTAGAGACTTAGAAACAATGGCGGAGGGAGATAGAAAACAATGGAGAAAATATTTTTAGCTAAGGAAGGAATAGAGAAAAGCTAAGGAGGGAAGGAAGAGAGAAGGAGAAAGGACTTGAAACCCAAGCTTAGAAGTGAGGTGAGTAGTCTTTCCTTTGGTTAATGCCATGTGAACTCTATGTTTTGGATAGATCTTCTAGTTTCAGCTTGTTATGTGCATTTCATGTATTGTAAATGTGAGTTTGTGAACATGCATTCCTTGGGCTTAAAGTTGTGTGTGTGAACTTTATATTGTGGTAAGATTTTTAGATTCAGTTTTGTGATGTGTCAACCTTGTAATGTGTTTTGTGGATTATGGATGTCATGTTTATGAGTTTCCTTATAGACTTGGAGTTTAATTTTGGACATATTGGTTTATGTTGTGCCCTTGTTCTACTATGGTGGATTGAATGTTGTGTTGGGTGTGAAGGCTTCACTCACCCTTGGGAGGGAAGAGAAGCCTTGAGGTGAAGGGTTTATTTGGGCTCAACATTGAAGTTGAGAAACCCTCCTCTTGGAGAGGGGGCAATTTTCATAGAGTATGGGCTCTATTGAAGCCATATACCTTTCCATTGTTCCATGGGAGGTATAAGAGAGGATATGTGAAGAAGAGTAAGTGTTGATAGCCTTGTTGAGGCATGTGATTATTGATAGCCTTGTTGTGGCATGATTCTTGAAAGCCTTATTGGCATATTGCAATTGCAAGATTTGTTGTTCATAAGGATATGACATTCCCCTTAGAGAGCCCACCTTCACCCAATGTTTATGATTCCATTTGTGAATCATTGTGCAAGCCTTGGTGGGGAGTATTGTGTTGTAGTGTGATGATTGTCTATGATAAAACTTGTTGTATAAGTTATTGTGTAATGTTGTGTATAAGATACTAGTTTTCAAAACAAAATGTGTTACCACCTAGCACTAGTTCTCTTGTCATGGGGGTGGTCTTCAAAAGGCCTATGGTTGGGAGGAAAGTGTCCCATGGTTATTTTTGTGTGTTACATTGTAGGTGATAGTTGAAGCTAAAGCTTGGAAGCAAATACTTGTTGCTTCCCTTCTATGTGTAAAGAGATAGTCTTTGTGTGTTAAAGTGCAAAAGGAGAGTCTCCCTGTGTACCCCCATTAAGATTGTTGAGTTTTCATATTTACCTTATTTTAAAAGAAGGCAAATTTATTATTTTATTGAAGTTCACTAGTTGTTTCATGTGTACTACCACTTGTGTTGAGCCATGGGAAAGTATGTAACAATTTTGGTGTGAAGGATAAATGATTAGCAAAGTTGTATTTGTTGCAAAAAGTATTCTGCATTGGATGTTCTTTTGAAGTGTAGATATTTACCTTTATTCATGTTGAGAATAAGATGTAATCATATCCTTGAAAAAAAAAAGTTAGTATAAGTTCTTTACTTTGATTTGCAATAAGGTTAGATTGTTTTGTATCAGAGTTATTATTAATGCATTGACTAAAGCATACCTTTATTATCATTTGAATTACCTTTAATGGTAGATTGAGATAGAGACGAAAGGAAATAATAATAATAATCATAAAACAAGAAGAAGTAAACCTTATGTTCTAAAAGGAAAATAAAATTAAAGTTTAGAAATTTTACTGTCAACTTAGTAATGGCAAATTAAAAAAGAAAAAAATAATTTGAGGAGGGTTTGGACTAAATTTTTTTGGGGCATGACATTTGTTTCTATATATCCACTTGGTACCAATCACATTTTTGTCTTATAGTCTAGGAACTAGAGTCCATGTTTTATTTTTCTCAATTTGTCCAATCTCTTCTTCCATGGCTTTACTTCAGTTCACATCTTCTAAGGCATCTTTCACTATTTTGGGTTCTTGGATGCTCAAAAAACATCTATCATTTCTCAACTTGTTCCTTGTAATTGGTCTAAAATCTTTAACTCCAATGATTTGTACAATAGGGTGTTGTCTCTTAACATACTTAGACAATCTCAATTTATCTCTAGCTTCTACATTTGGTCTCTCAACTTCTGAATCACTATGTATCTCTCCTACTTGCATTCTCATATCATCAAACTTACCTTTGAGACTTTTAGCTTTGGCTCTTAGAACATTCTTTTCACCTCCATAGATAATGTGTAGAGCATCCCACATTTTCTTTGCACTATCAAGACCTTTTATATCATCAAAATTGACATAGCTTAGGAAAGAGGCAATCTCCAACATTTCTTGGTTGTGTTCTTTCTTCTTTTTTAGATCTTCAATAGTTAGGGCTCTAACAGGATCAATATGCTCAACGAAAATGGTAGATTGTGGATGATCTCCAAGACCTCCTAGGTGTAGCTTCATTAGAATTTTCCATGTAAGAAAGTTATATCTATTAAGCTTGGGTACTTCTATTTTTAACATCTTGATCTTTTTGCTTCTACTACCTTCAAACTAGTCCTCTTAAGTAGATGGTTCGATATCAATTGTTGGAATTCTATAGAATAATTGAGGGGGGGCTGAATTAGTTATCCAAGGTCTAGATGTACAAATAAAGCTTTTCACAACTTAGTGAACTTATAAAACATTTTCATCATGCATGCATCCATAAGATTATTCAATCACTTAAACTTGTAGGTTACTATCAAATCAACTTTGTAGAAATGTAAACATGAAATATAATAGATTCAATAATGCATTTGACACGATAATTTATCGTAAAAACTTAATTTGGGAAAAAAACCACTAGTAAAATGCTACTCATCCTCACTCTTTTGAAGTGATGCCCTATAAAAGGCAAACCTTATTAAAGGTTACAATGCACATAGTTAAATGTGACTTGGTTAAAGGATTTTAATCACCCCATTAGGAGTGGGCCTTGTTAGAGGAGTTTAGATCATTCACTTGGAATGTCACCTAGTTAAATGATTTTAAAATAGCTATTAGGTCAACCTTAATCCAAAGGATTTACCCTAGACTGATACAATGATTAGAAAGTAACAATAAGGCTTGATCTAACAATAACTTACAACACACTTGTAGATTATATATCTTTTTTTCAATCCTCCATTCTTCTTGGGTTTCACACACTTTAGCTCTAATAGCTTGTTCACCATTCAAGCATCCATACTCTTAGGCCTTCTTTTTTTTCTTGCAATGCACTCTCTTCTCTTAAGTCACTGAATGAAGCAATACCCTACACTCCTTGTCTTCCTTAGGTTCTCACACATGACAACCTTTTCTTTTGACCAGCCATCTCTATAAATTGAGAGTTAAGATCTTTTTTCATTCATCCTCCATAATCAATTTTACAGTTAGGTTAAATCAGGTAGGATTCAATGAATCTACCTCTTATTTCATTTCATTCCCTTCTAGAAACTTCTCCTTTAATCCTCTTCAAAATCACCTTAAAATAGTTTACCATGAATTTTGTGCCACCAGCTCATCAACCTTATTTCCCACATGATTTACACAATTCAAGAAATCAAACTTGTCAGCTCAGATTCATTGAATTATCAATCTTTCTCATAATGCTAGCACTCAGCATTAACTAGCCTCTAATGATTGACACATACTCTATTTCTCAATATCCTCTATCAAATCACTTGGCACAAACTAAAGTTCATTGGTGCTTGGCATCAACTAAACTTGGCTTATATTATTTTTCTTGGCTTACAATAAAATTGACTTTGCTCAGCTCCAACTTATTTTCTACTTAGCTTGCACTAACTTTGTTTGAGACTTACTATGTAGATTGTCAAGCTTGGTAGACAAACTTTGTTTAACTTGTTCTTCTAAACTTAACTAGTGTAAACAACCTTTGTAAGCTTAAGTAGATAATCAATGCACTATAATATCACTATCTTAACTAATCCTTGTACTCCTTTTCATATCATAACTCAACCTTTCCTCTAGATGTTATTGTTACCTCATTTGATCAAATCCTCTTCATCAATAAAATAAATGATAGTACTTAAATCATATAAGCAATTGTCTTACTAGCAAGTAGTAGGTTTGACATCAGTGACAAAACAATGGTTGAAACACATTTATCATACTTGTGTCAATCTGTTTTCAACATATAAGTCTATGATTAAGGATTCTTTCCATTTTTGATGTTACCTCTCTTAAGATCTAGTTGTAGATAGGTATAAACCCATGTCAGCCTATAAATCTTCCTATTTCTCAAGAACCTATGAAAAAAAGATAGTTCACATTCTTTTTTATCTTGAAGAATACAAAGAATGTAGAGCAATATCATTCTTTTATTTAGAGATAAATATCAATGTGATAAATTTATCTCTATATGTTCACACTTATGGCATTTAGGTTTTTATTTTGATGCAAACAATAGATAGTAAGAACTATAAACCTCATACTATACGAATATTTAAATAGACATTTAGCTTATATTAAATTATCAATGTCTCTAATAGTATCAATTTTTCCTTTGAAAAAATAGATTAATAGGAAAGAATGCACACCATGGAATAGTAAAATCTCTTGATATTTGTGTTGCGGGAATGATATCATTATCTTTTATGCAAATATTTTCTCAAATTCTTCATTTGGATGCAATGCAATTTCATACTTTAGATAATAATAGATTATAACAATAAAATTTGTTCTATAATATATAATAATAAAATAAAAAATAATAATACTCAAATATCATTATATCTTAAATGTGGAAATATATTTAAATATGTTTGTAAGCTTTTGGTTTAAAATGTACAATTAGTTCCCACCATCTCAATTTTTTAAATTTTGTGTTTTTGTACCACATTTCTAGTACCTGATTTCACTTGGTATTTAGCAAACCTCTTTTGTCAACTCAAAAAATGTGTTTGAGACATGTTTCCCTCATATTCAAACTTTAGTTGGCCATCTAATAATAGTTTTTTCATCCAAATTCAATAACATGAAAAGGGTTTTTTGAGAACACTCCTAAGATTCCATCAATATAATTGTTGTCAAATTATGAGTTCGATAAGTATTTATTAGTTAGTTTCTAATGAAGATTTTTGTAAATTTTTGATTTACATACTAATTGAAAAATAACTATAAGTTTCAAATGGTATAACATCTTTGAAATCCAAAAGTTACGTCACATTCTATGCTTGTCCTAGTATAAGAAAAAAAGCTAATTAATTTTGTAAAGTTTTCAATTAGTTGAGGTGGTTAGACACAAGAGTTTTTTATTCTAAAAAGGTTATAATAGAAAATTCATATTTAATTATAATATTTGGAATAAAAATACCAAAAAATATGTCTCACATCCAAGCATGATTGTACATTTTATATCTATATTTATATTAAAAATTATTATCATTTGATTTTGATTAAGGTGGTTAGACATGCACCTACTTTTTATTTTCAACATAAAAATTTTGCAGTACTGCATTAAAATCTAGAATTTTGACCAATCAAATTATTTTTTCTGTAGATAAGGCCTAGTAGTTTAGAAACTACATTCAATTTCCTATCAATTCATTTCTTACAACTTTTTGATATAAAGCTCATAACTACTTTAAAATTTACATGTCAAGTTACATAACCTTGATTTGTTGGTTTTTCACTGCCACTTAAGGCCATAGTTGGGTTGATCATGATCTTGCACATACCCAATAGATTCATGCTTCAATATCCAAGCTCATAGATTAATAATCAATTGCATTCCTTCCTTATCAAGAAATCCAATGTAAATTATATTTAATGATAAATATATTATATTATATTGAGATAAAGATTATTAATCTCCCCTATATGCACATTAAATTATTAAACCTAACTTGCATATATTTCTCTATTTTCAAATTTTTTCTTTCATTATTACTTGAATAAAGATTCACCTAAATAACATATTCATAAAGATGTAGGAAAATAATACTTACATGAACATGTCAACTTCTCTATGCATATTGTCAATGCACATGGTCCATGGAAGAACTTTGTTTGATATATATTTATTAGGGCTTTCCTTTATTTTCTTTCACTAGATAAACTCTATTTGTATTCTTTTACAATGATACATTTCTTTCTTTCCCTTCTATGCACTCTAGTTATTTTAAGATTGAATGCAAAATATCAAGTGCAAACTATTGAAGGAACAAACTTAATAATATGTGTAAGCAATATTGTTGTAGACCCATCAATAACCTTGGCTATCCATCACAATATGTCTTCTATCAAATGTATTAACAAGCCCATTTTAAAGCTAATATTACACCCTCCATTTATCCATGGTTTGATACCACCTTATTCTTGAAACCTTTATTTTCTTGTACATGCATTTGTTCACATCTACTTGCAATGCTAATTATTGATGCCCTAAAAGAATATCGATCAAGGTTGTATAGATTTTTCATTAAATCACTTGCTATTCCCATTCAGTCATACACTTATCTCACATTTATCTTGCACCCAACATCTTTTATTTTTATTTATTTTTAAGCATTCAAGTCTGACACAAATTATCTCCACATGTAGGAGCTCATCCATATTGTCCCCTTTTCTTTTTGTTAGTGTTTTAAAACTACCAAGCAACAAAGGACCTAATACTAGGATATAGAGGACAAATCTTAGTGTAAGATTTAGTAACCTCCCATCTTTAACTAAGATTCTTTAGATCTAAACCCAACTTTAACAGAATCATAGGGATTCTCTACATTTTAGGCTCTGTAGGCCTAGGTGGGTGCACCTTAGGGATTGAGATGACTATATTCTTAAGAATCTCTTCACAATTCACTCAATAATATTATTTTGTTCAAAATCCATCCCCTATAGTAGAAATGGTTACAATTCTTCTTAACTTTTCAATAACTCTTGATTACAGTAGCTAAGTATCACATATAGAGAATTATTGCAAATACGTGCTGACCAACAATTGTTTCTTCTTACACAAATGTAAAAGTTGATTTGGTTTACATTTATACTTTGTGCAACCACATGATATTTAAAATTTTTCTTTTGAATAGATGATTAGTGTCCTATCCATTGGTATGAGAGTCTACCCAACAAAACTTGAACATTTTAATTGCCTTATAATCAAATTATCAGTAGTAAAACCTAAACCCCATTCTTATGAATATTCCTCTTATATGACTAGAAATACTATCAAATTGTTGAAGAACATACTTAATTCCTTGAATTAAAAGCAACAAAAATTTGATATATAACCTATCCTAGTTTCATTAAATGGTATGAACATTGCTCATCCAATCCCAATATAACTAACACATAAAAATGGAGACATAATTTAGAGAAACTTGATATGGCAGAACAATCATTTTGTATTAATTTTCCTTGATAGTCATACAATACTGGTATAAACTTAGAAATACTTCAAAACATGACAAATTATCATTCAATATTCACTCATATTCTCATATTCTCAAATGAATACATCACAAAATTTGACACAAAGACTAACTAGACCAAATACAAAATAGAATAACAATAAAAATTATATGAATTTTAGACCATACTCTAGCCTTGGAAACTCACTTATATAATGTGAGATGAAACAAGCTTCAAGCTTAGAGGGAAAAGGATGGTTGTCCTTAGCACAAAAAGATTTACAGAGGGGACAAAGATGTCACTATCACAAAAAAAGAGAGCATTTCCTTGTTTCTTTACAACAAATGTCTTTATCATTCATCTTCTCATGGTAGGACCAATTTTGTTGCAAATATTGTGTGTTAATCTTCTGCATCTGATGATTGATTCACTTGCACTTATTTTTCTTCCAACTGTGGGGCCATTTAATATGCATATGATGTGTCAGGCTCTTTGATTTGGATATTTATTACAATTCACTAATCGTTTATCATGTCATTAGTTTGGATTGTCATTTCCATAGTTGCAATTGGTTGTTCTTCATTCATTACTTCTATTTGAACTAACACATCAACCAATTGCACTTTTTCTATAACCACTACTTTGTCTATAGTTTCTATTTTAATGGCTTCTTGTAATAGTTGTATTACTGGTGAGTAGTTAGTTACCCACTTTTCAAATAATATATCATAAAGCCAATTGAAATTTAAAATTTCTTGCTACCTTCTTAAGATACTTCTTCCATTCCTTCTTATTTCATGAAAATCTTGTTTAACAGAATCAAAAAATAGCTGTACTTTTATTATCTCCTCTGTGGTTCTTGTAAACCAAATGTACTTTTCATCATTCATAGCTATGTTTAGCTTGATGCTTATTAATTCATTTAACTCTCTAGCCCATTCCTCTTTTTCCCTTATCTGGTCTATAGTTTTGATCACATGTGGAAAAAGATCAAAATTCTTGCCCAAATACTTGATGAAATAATTATTTATTTTTCTTTTCAATAAGTTTCTTTTGTGATCAAATTCCAAAAAATCATTAACTTTATCAAAAGTCCTTTCTACTTTTTCATTACAAAAATCTATGACATGATAGCAAAGGGTTGTAATGATATCTCCCTTACTAATCCATTTGTCCACAATTGGCCTTAAGGTTGCCTCATTATTCATCAACTTATTCCATATCTGCAATTGTGATAATTCCAAGTAAAAGGAAGGCCAACCAACTCTATCCACATGATACAAGATTGTATCTCTAATTTTTTCTTCATGCTTGATGTGCAATTCTACATGCATTGCATATAATTTTGTCTTTTCATCTTCTAAATCCTCAGTTGTGTAGAGTTGGGGTTCTTGTGGGGTATCAAGATATTCTATAATTGGAATTGTGTTTAAGGGTGGTACTAGAGGATGATGAGGATAGTCAATCTTGAGCTAACCAGGTTGTGTGCCTACCTTTCTTTTCCACAATTGTCTTTCCATTAAAGTAGTTGTACCTTCTAGTTGATCTATCTTCCTTCTATTTTGTTCATATGACTCCAAAACCCTCTCAAATTTATTATCAATTCTAAGAATTTATTCTTTTCCTTGGCAGCAACTAGGACTCCAAAACCAACCATTTCTTTGGTCATCTGGGCAACTCTTTTACTATCCACCTCATCTGCCCTCTAAACCATGAGACTAATTGTGTGTTCAAAATCTGAGACCTCTTGAATTCTATTGGAAATAATCAAGACTAGATAGGTTACTGAGAGGAGAGGGGTGAATTAGTAACCTCAAAAACTTTAAATTAATTCAACACTTAATCCATTCATCATTAATTCATATAATCTTTTGTATGCATGAAAAAGATAAACATTCATAACACATGAACATAGTATTTTGGTGACCTAGAAACCTTCCAAATAGAAAGTAAAACTAGGGTGGGCATGACACCCAAAAAAATTCACTACTATAGTATAAAGTTGGCCCGTTAGGGCTTACATTGACCACTTTTGATGATCTTCCCTGTTAAGAGCAATTTGGACTGCTAGATCCACCTTCTTAGAGGTTTTACAAACATACAATGAAGTATGCACTATGTTAAGAGATTTAAAGAAAGACTATCAATTCTACCCTATTAAAGGATTTAGAAAATTGATTCACCTGTTAGGATGAAACAATGGATTTGACTTACAACTTGATTTCTAATTAGATCCTTGAAGTAAAGATCACCTCTTGTGATTGATATGTCTTTACTGCTCCTTGTAGACCTTGTTGAATACTCTACTTTGATGCTGATTCACATTCACTCTTCTCAAAATATCACATATCCATTCCTTGATATACTCATGCATTCATTCATACATTGAAAATGATACAATATATTACATATATACCATTCCAATATTTATGATTGCAAGGTTGGCTAAAACAAAAGTAAACAAAATATTACTAAGTCAGCCAAATAGTAAAAACTTGGGTTCTATAAGTTGACTCAGTGAACTTCTGATACTCAGTGTCCATTGCATTACTCAGCATCGTCATGCACTCAATAGAATAGAGGCTCAGTCCATACTAATCACATAGTGTGGCTTCAAACTCGGTGACCATTGGGGACTTGGTAGATATAGTGTTACTTGATAGATACTGAATCCTTTATTTACCTTGCTTTCACTTGGTAAACACTACACGTCCATCACTCATTAAATACTGGCTTCTCATCATACAAATTGATGACTCGGTAGACACTAAGAAGCCTGGTCAACACTACTGGACTACACACAATCTATATTCTCTCAATAGCTTCAAGAATACTCAGTGTGAACTGCTTAACTGATGAACCTACTTGGCAACCACTGAATGCTTGGTATAAACTATAGACTAAGTGATGAACTTGGTAATCATACAAAATTGAATAAGTGTTGTCACTAATGATAGATACAACATAATGCCAACAATCTTTCCCTTTGGCATTAGTGACAGAAACACTTATGAGTCAAGACTTATGTACACTGACATACTAATTTTGATTTTTCAAAATTTATCTTTGTAAAGCTACTGTATATACATATCTCACATATCTCCCCCATACATATGACATAATATATGCATAGTCTTTCTCTTCCTTTTATTCTATCTATTTTCTCCCTTATTGTCTCTACAACTCTCTTATCATCTCTTACTCCCCCCTTTTGACAATAATGCCAAAGAGTTATGCAATATATTCAAATAGAGACACCAAAATGTGAGCAAAATTTGGAGTGTACCTTGAGAATAAGAGCCAATGTCTTATCCCAGTTGTCTTGCTAAATTTTGCAGGTGGAAAGTGCCACTTGGACTTTTGTAGAAAGTTCAATCATATGATCTGCTATGAAAAAATTGTTAGCCTGGACCAATGTCTTTGAATATGCAATATGTTTTTGCATTGTGTCCATAATTGGAAGGATCATATTTTGGATATTTATCAATGTGGACCTAATCCTGGCTTCCTCTCTTAGCAATTTTTTCTGCATATCTGACAAAAATCTCACCTTGATGTGATGTGATGAGCTTGAACTAGGGTCAAGCTATAGCCTTTGAGCAATTTCCTTCATATCTACATCAATCTTATGCAGTTTCTCTTTGATATCCTTGGTATACTTGGTAACATCACAAAGCCTAGCAAAAAGTGATGTCACATTGGAAAAAGAATGTTCAAGATTGCTCAGAATTGAGGATAGTTCTACCTGGTTAATGAAAATGTGTTGAGCAATGTGCTCAAGCACCTTATTATCAAACTTTTTCTCTACATTTTCTATTAACTTCTCTTGACTAGAAGTATCCTCATTGAACTTATTAACTTCTTCTTCCAGTTGTAGAAAAATGTGTTGAGATGAATCCACATCAACACCTATAGACTCAGTTATTATATTCTTAACATTTTCAATTATTCTGAACTCTCTATCTCTTTCAGCTCTTAATTGCTTTTGCCTTGCCTTCTATTCCAAGAGCTGACTAACTAGTCTCATTTCATCAATTGTAGTAGTATCCAGATCCAACTTTAGAATTACAGTTTCTTTGTCCAAATCAATGTCATCATCGATTTCCTTACTAGTAAGTAGAAGTTTTAGAGGTGTCCTTGGTTCTACTTTTGACCTTACTATCTTGGACTTAGAAATAGAAATAATTGTAGAAATAGCTGGACTTACAGAAAAGACTTGAATAGGTCCAACTGAAGGAAAACTAAACGAAGTGCTAACTGAATCCAAAACTAGTGTGCAATGCAAAATTGAAGTAATAATAGGTGGAGCACAAACTAGAGTAATTACAATAGAAGATTTAATTGGCACAAAAGTTGGTGCTATCAAAGCTATAGTAGACAAAACTGTAGAACATGATGGTGAACTTACTGTAAATGCTATTGATGAAGTTGAAAAAATTGTGGAACTGGATGTTGCTGTTATTATAGATGACTCAGGAGCTAATGAAGAGGAGAGCTACAGCTCAGTAGATGAAGTGGTAGACACTTCCATTATTGATACCTGGAGCTGAGAGGTAGCAAATAGTGACTGAATAGATGATGTGTTTGTTGTAGATGCTATCACATTTTTTGAAGTTGTCTCCAACCTTGATGATGTAGTAGTCTTAGGTGGAGAATGAGGAAGGGAGGCTATAGCTTGTGCTACTATTCTTATTGGATCACTTTCTTCATCTCCTTCCTTGTCTTCCTCTTTAGCTTGTTCCTCTTTCTCTTCATCATCATCCTTCAGTGCCTGATAATCTTCAACATCTGAAGTGACACTTGGTGTGTTGTCCTCTTCTTCTTGTCATTTTCATTATCATCATCCTTGATATCTACTAGATATTCACTGGGCTTGTGTAGATGATAAATGGTTTCCCACATAGATGTGGCATCCTTGACCACATGCTCAATTTTCTTAATAAAAAACAAACAAGTATGAAATCTCATCATCATTTTCTCTTCATCCTTTTTCATTTCTACCTTCACCTCTACATTTGAAAGATTTGGTAGTAGTTTTCTCAAGGATTTCTCAAATATGTCTTTAGCTATCTATTTAGTTGATTGTCACCTAACCTTGACTTTGTCTAATAATACTGTAGGGATTTGTGATTGAGCTCCATTAGGGTCTAGTGACTCCACAACTGCTAGTACTATCTTGAAGTTAGGCACTTTCCAATCCACACCTTTTACCAACATCTCAAATCCTCTTTTTGCCTTGCTACTACTACTACTTTTGGATGCCATGGTTGCTCAGTAAATGAGAGAAATTTTTTGAACAAATCTTCGTTGAAAATTCACTCAAAATTGCTTGGATGCACCTAGAATCACTCTACTTTGTGTATTCTAAAGTCATAGTGAAAAATGAAGTCAAATTCTTCCCTTTTTGATGACAATTCTCCATTAATGCTTGGTACCATAATGACATAGTGCGTGACAAACTCTCATCCACTCACTATGCTCAGTAGAAGCTTGTGACTCGATGTCTAAACAAAACTTTATTACTCCTGACCTAGTTTGGTTGTGTCTATGACCAACTTTGCTTGGTATGCCCAAATTTCTTGTGATCCCTTTGTATCTGAAATACTGATTTAGATCTTTTTCTTTCTTTCATTTGGAACTGCTTGAGATATGACTTGATGATATAGTTCTAGTTTCTCCTTTAAGAATCTAATTGGAAATGGTGGAGTCACCCAATTCTTGAGTAACATGGCCATCATTTGAACTAGCTTGATTGATAGATTTGGGAATCTACTACTGTCTCATCTGCTTCTCGATGTTATTAGCTCTAGCTTTCTTCTCATCTTCAACTCTTCCTATATTCATACAGTTCTTAGCTATATGACCAAGTTCAGTGCATGTATAACATCTTATTATTGTATCCTTCTTTCTCAAGTGATGCCTAGCATAGTTTATGCCAAATGTGTCTATATTCTCCACAATAATGACATCTACACCAAGTATTGTAGTCCCAACCAAATATTTCCTTGATAAGTTGTTTAGCTAGATTGAGTGGTTTGGATTTGCATTTAGATGCCTTGTGACCTTGTTTCTTGCATTTGTGGCATTTACCTTCAAATTTTGGTTTCTCCTTGCATTCATTAGCTTTATGACCATGCTAACTACAATTGTAGCATTTTCCATTGAATTTTGCCTTTTCATTGCTCCAACATTTGTTTGATGTATGATCTAACTTACCATAGTGATTGCAAGTAATTCTTTGATTCCTTGGGGAACCTTGCTTGGAAGATTCATGTTCTTCTTTGTATCCAAGTCCTTCTTTACCTTTTTTCATATAGAGATTCTACTTACTTTACTAATTCAATTGATCCATGTCTGCTTGAGATTTCATTATCCTTTCATTGAGTTGTTTTTCAAAAATTAGATCAACTTTCAATCTTCCATTGATTTGTCTTTCAGTGATTAAATCATTCATTAAAATTTCATTTTTAGATCTCAAATTCATGATTTCCTCATTTGTATTGGAGAGTTGATTGATAAGACTTTCTTGCTAAAGTGATCGACCTTGAGTTTCATTGTTTCTTGCCTCCAAGTCTTCACTTACCTTATTCCTTTGTTCCAAGATTTCACACATTCTTATTAACTTAATTTCTTGTTCTCTTTTCAATTTTCTTACCTCTTCTTGCAGGAGCCATTCTTTTCTAGGAGTTCTTTGATTGCCTCATTTGCTTCATTTGAACTGCTTGAAGGGAAAAAGTCTTCAATCTTTTCTTCAACATACTAATGATCATTCATTTTTTTTGTAAGTTCCTTCCTTCTTCTTAGGGATTGGGAAAGATTCTCTTTTGCTTCCTTGAGTTGAGCTATGCTCATCTCCAAATCTAACTTCTCATTATCAATAGCTTTGTCAAGTCTAAATATCTCTAATTTCCTTGATCTTTGCTCAAGCTATCAAACTTTATCTTGAGAACCACAAAGCTTTGATACCAATTGTTGGAAATAATCAAGACTAGCTAAGTTACTAAGAGGGGAGGGGTGAATCAGTAACCTCAAAAACTTTAAATTAATTCAACACTTAGTCCATTCATCATTAATTCATCTAATCTACTATATGCATGAAAAAAGATAAACATTCATAACACATGAACACAGTATTTTGGTGACCCATAAACCTTCCAAGTAGAAAGTAAAACTGGGGTGGGGATGATACCCACAAAACTTCACTAATATAGTATAAAGTTGGCTTGTTAGGGCTTACATTGACCACTTCTAATGATCTACCCTATTAAGAGCAATTTGGACTGCTAAATCCACCATGTTAGAGGTTTTACAAATATACAATGAAGTATGCACTTTGTTAAGAGATTTAAAGAAAGATTGTCAAGTCTACCCTATTAAAGGATTTAGAAAATTCATTCACCTGTTAGGATAAAATAGTGGATCTGACTTGCAACTTGATTGCTAATTAGATCCTTGAAGTACAGATCACCTTTTATGATTGATATGTCTTTACTACTCCTTGTAGACCTTGTTGAATACTCTACTTTGCTACTGATTCACATTCACTCTTCTCAAAATATCACATATCCATTCCTTGATATACTCATGCATTCATTCATACATTAAAAATGATACAATATATTATATATATACCATTCCAATATGTACAATTGCAAGATTGGCTAGAATACAAGTTTAAAAAAAATTATTGAGTTGGCCAAATAGTAAAAACTTAGGTTTTGTAAGCTAACTCGATGAACTTCTGATACTCGGTGTCCACTACATTATTCAACATCATCATGCACTCAGTAGAAGTAGAGGGTTGATCCATACTAATCACACAATGTAGCTTCAAACTTGGTGACCATTGGAGACTCAGTAGATATAGTGTTACTTGGTAGATACTAAATCCTTCATTTACCTTGTTTTCACTCGGTAAACACTACACATCCATCACTTGGTAAATACTAGCTTCTCATCACACAAACTGATGACTCAGTAGACACTAAGAAGCTCGGTGAACATTTTTAGACTGTACACTATCTATATTTACTCGGTAGCTTTAGGAATTCTTGGTGTGAACTGATTAATTGATGAACTTACTTGGCAACCACTGAATGCTCAGTATAAACTTTAGACTAAGTAATGAGCTCGATAACCATAGAGAATTAAATAAGTGTTGTCACTAATCACAAATAAAACATAATACCAATAGAATTTTGGCTTCATCTCTTTTTTGAATGGACCTAATTACCAAGGATTGATGATCATTTCTATACTTTAACCCCTTATGAGCTTGCAAGACTTCTTCCTCAATCTTAAAATGAGTTTCCTTTTTCTTTCTCACAATGTCCACAATCATTGCATTGGCAATGTCCCACTCTGGTAGTATCATAAATCTTGAATCCTTTAGTAGCTACCTTCCCCCTTTAGGGGTTATTTGTGTAAACTCTTATATGAGCTTAGATTTGACCTCTTCTTCAATTTCAAAGTCTTACTTGTCAGGTTGCTCTATTTTAATCCTTTTGCATCTTGCCTCAAAATTGCTAATATTTCTCCTCCACAAAAATTAGGTAAATGCTCTAGATTTTATAAAGTTTTCATCATCTAAAAACTTATGAGGTCCCTGCTTTATTATAGGACCAATTTCCCTACCCTAATATCTCCCACAGTGAGGGCTAATGATGGCATAGGAGGCTCTTTAGGCACTCCTATTTTTGTAGTAGTTATAACAATATTTATATCACCTCCTACCTATCTGAATTCCTCCCTTATGGAGTTCTCATCATCTATTTTAATATGGGTCTAAGAGGGAGAATATTCTTCCACCACAGAAGAACCTTGTTACATTTTTTGTTTTTTGGTAGCGGGTTCAGTAGGTAGGATTTTTGAAATTAGTCTTTTATAAAGATGCGCAGGTTGTACACTCTTTGCTACCACACACCCAAGCCTCTTTTGTAGTGTCTGTGGCCTGGGTTTATTATTGCTCTACTAGCTAGTGTATTTTCTACCTCCTTCCCCTTATTTGGATAGGTTTGAGTCACAATTTCTTTCTTCTATTTTATAGTTTACATAAAACTAGAAAATTTATTCATTAGCATATCCATTTTAGCACCCCAATATTTCTTATCAGCAAGGGGATTATACTTTGGTTCAAAAGCATTGAAAAATTCAAGCACCTTACTGTACACTTTCCACTTTTCTTTTCTAACCTCTTGTTCTTGTAGTGAAAAATGATTTCTAATTACATCTTTGGGGAAATAAACAATATGTGTAGGATAAAATTGATCAATTGTGTGTTGTCTTTGATGTTACACAAATGCCATATTAGTTATTAGATAGAGTCTACCGAACTTAGTTGGTCAACAAAGAAAATTCCAGAGTCTACTGAGCTCAGTTGGTTAGCAAAGCAAGTTACAGAGTTTACCGAGCATTCCTAAAAGTTACACTATGGAAACAATTTCTACCGAGCTCACTCGAGCGTCAAAGGTTTCTATGGTAGAAGTTAGTTTCTACCGAGCTCACAAGGTCAATGAAGGAAAGTTAGTGTTTACCGAGTTCACTTAGTCTCCAAATTTTGTAGAGTTCACAGTGTTTATCGAGCTTCAGTTGGTTAACATTGGAGATCATTTTTGGAGTAGTGTCTACCGAGCAAGGTTAGCCAATGAAGGATTTCATTGTTTTGAGAAATTAAGTTTAATTATTTCATATAATGATTGTAGCCAGCTGATGTAATGATTATTGGTAATTGTAACTTGTAAATGAGTTGACTTGATAATTTGTAAGGTATAAATAAAAGGTCAAGTTTTGAATTCTAAATTCTAATGAGCAAGCATGCAAGTGTATTGATTGTGAAGAAGGTGTGAGAAAATTTTGAAGAAGGATTAGATATCCTTGAGGAGAAACAAAGGTGTATTTGATCAGAGAGGATCTAGTGAAGCAGAATAGAGATCTATATTAGCAAAGATCAGTTGCATATCATTTAGGTCACTTCATTGTTACTTTCTCACAATTGTAGCAGTAATTTCTAAATCTCTTAATAGAGTTGGTCTAACAACCATTTTTTGAATCCTCTAACAAGGTGGACAATTATATTGAGTTGTTCTAAAGTCCTCTAGCAAGGCCACTCCTAGTAGGGTGATTAAATCCTCTAACAAGGTCACACCTAACATTGTCTTTTGTAACCTTTAATAAGGTTGGCTCCTAACAGGGCTCACTTTAGAAGAGTGAAAATCAGTAGCTAGTTACTTGGTGGTTTTTTCCATATTGGGTTTCCACATTAAATATAGTGTCTCTTGTGTTCATGTTATTTCTTTCATGCATGCATGTTAAAATTCCATGAATGATTAAAGATCAATAATAAGTTAACAAATACTACATCTACTGAGTTACAACATTTTTCTGTGTGGCTACTGAGTGACAATAGTAACTAGTTTTATAAGACATCTAAGGGATCTATGGATTTATTTTTGTGGTAACTGATTCACCCCCCCCTCTCTCAATTACTCCATCTATATTTTCAACAATTGGTATCAAAGAATTTGGTGCTTGCAAGAAGGATTTCAAGGATCTAAGCTAAAGATCAAGATGTCTTACAAGAGGGAAATTCCAAGGCTTAACAAGGATAACTTTTCATCATGGCAAGGTCTCATGAGACTCCATCTAGCTTCCATTAGAGATACAGGATTGAAATATCTTGATGAAGCATATGTAATTCCTTCTAGTATACTATTAGTCAATGGCATTGCTAAAAAGAAGGCTCATAACACCATGATGATAGACATTGCATCTACCCTAAGCTATGAAGAATTTGATGATGTCAAGGACTACAAAATTGCCTTTGAAATGTGGAACAAGCTAAAGAAAATCTATGGAGGTGATGAAAATGTGAGAAGAGCCAAAGCAGAAAGTCTAAGAGGACAATTTGATCAAATGAGGATGAGAGGATGAAAAAATTGCCAAATATGTTGAAAGAGTCAAAGTAGTCATCAGTGCAATCAAGGCTTCTGGAGGAGATATCGAGGAAATAATTGCAAGTAAAGTTCTCAGGACATTACTTCCCATTTATGCAATTAGAGTTTCTATAATTCAAGAAAGAAGATGTGAAGAAAATCATAAGATAAATTTAGAGGCCATAGTAGGAAGATTGATTGCATTTGAGCTAGATAACTATGACAACTATGTTCTAGCTTCCAAGAAAATTGAATCAATATTTGAAGCCAAGCTTTTACTCGAAGAAAAGGGCAAGAAGATAAAAGATTCTCAATTAGAAAGTGAAGAAGAATCAGAAAAGAGTTCTGCAAGTGATCCTAATGTGGTTGAAGTTCTACTAGCAAAGAAATATTCTAGAGGCAAAGGAAAATACAAAGGTAAGGTTCCTCTAATCTATTTTTCGTGTGAGGAAATTGGACATATTACTGCTAGGTGCCCAAATAAGAAAAATAAGGATGAGAAGAAAGGTCACAAGTGCAATGGCAAGAAATACTTAAAATCATTCAAGGACAAAGGTAAGAAACCATATTTCATGGCTAAGAATTCTAATGATTCTGATGATGGTGAAGATGAAATTGTTTACATTGCTGTAAAAGATGAATCTAATAATGATGAGGAAGATCAAATGACACTTATCTCTCATGTCAGCAAAAATGATACATGGATCATAGATAGTGATTGTTCACATCATATGACTGGTGACAATAAAAAGTTTGAATATTTTGAAGACTATGGTGGTGGTAGTGTGAGGTTTGGTAATAATTAATCTTGTTGCATAAAAGGAAGAGGAAGAATCTCACTAACCAAAGAACTTGTATGTGATAATACCTATTGGGTTGAAGGACTAAAACACAATCTGTTGAGTGTGGCATAGCTAATCAATATTAGATTCAAGGTGGAATTCATGCATGGAAAAGCAAGACTACTAGATGACAAAGGAAAGTTGATTGGATCAGGCATATAGACAAAAGGTAACTTGTTCTATCTTAAAGTTGGTGAATGTTCATGTTTTATTGCTCGAGTTGAAGAAAATTGGTTATGGCACAGAAGGTTATGTCATGTGAACTTTGATAAATTGGTAAAAATAAGCAAATTTAGAAAAGTAAGAGGCATTCCTAGTATAAAGAAACCTGATGTTGGTCTATGCAAGAATTGTTAGATTGGTAAGATGGAAAAGACTAGCTTTAAAAGTAAGAACTATCAGTTTGAAGAAGTTTTGAAAATTGTGGATACTGATTTATGTGGACCTATTGGAATTGAGAGCTATACTAGAGAAAAGTTCTTCATATTTTTGTTGATGATTACTCTAGAATGATGACTATCATGTATCTAAGAGAGAAATCAAAAGCATTTGAGAAGTTCAAATGGTATTTGGCCAGAGTAGAGAAGTAAATAGGGAAAAGACTAAAATGCTTGAGGTTGGACAAAGGTGGTGGTGAATTCATCTACCATGAGTTCAATAACTTTTTCATTGAAAGGGGAATCAAAAGATAGGTATAAGCCCATGGAACTCCCAAGTAAAATGGAATAGCTAAAAGGAGGAATAGATCTATCATGGACTATGCAAGAACTTTAATGATTAAAAAGAACATTGCTATCAAATACTAGAAGGAAGCTATCAGCACTGCAGTTCATACCTTGAATCGAGTACAGTCGAAGAAGGACTCATTCAAAACCCCCTATGAGTTATGGTATGGTTATAAACCTAATGTAAGTTACCTAAAAGTATTTGGAAGTAAATGTTATATTTTGAAAGAATCTAGAAAAGGAAAATTTGATGTGAAAGGTGATGAAGGAATATTTTTGGGATATTCTTGCAAGAGTAAGACATATAGATGTTTGAATTTGTCTACTCACAAAGTTATAGAAAGTGAACATGTGAAAGTTGATGAGTTTGCAGAAAGACTTGAAGAAGAAGGAAAAAAGGAACCAAAAGATTACATGAGATTTGTTTTCATTGAACTTGATATAGTGTCAGATACATCTATCAATAAGGAAACTTCTACTCTTGAGTCTTCAATCACCGATTCATAAGAAGTTCAAAATGGGTTGTAGGAACCTGAGTCACATTCAAATGCTACTGATCCAATGCCTATAGAGTCTGAAGGACTCGAGCAACAGACAGATCAACCAGAGCTAGAAACTAAAATTCAAAATGAAGACAGTGGAATTCAATCAAAAGGCAAGGAACCTATGTTAGCCAAGTATGTTAAAAAACATCATGCACTAGATCAGATTATTGGAAACAAATTTGAAGGTACTATGACAAGAAGTAAGCTAAAAGGTGCTTTTTTACTTGCTGATTTTGAAGCTAGAAATGTCAAAGATGCATTAGAAAATGAAAGCTGGATTGAGGCTATGAATGAAGAGATAGAGAAAATAGAGAAGAACAAAACATGGACTCTTGTACCTACGCCAAAAGATAAAAATGTGATTGGAACTAAGTGGGTATTTAGAAATAAGTTGAATGAAGATGGTAAGGTATCAAGAAAAAAAGCTAGACTAGTATGTAAAGGATACTCTCAAGAAGAAGGAATAGACTATGGAGAAAATTTTGTTCCTGTTGCAAGATTGGAAGGTGTTAGGACCCTACTTGCATATGCTACATACAAAGGATTTAAGGTATATTAGATGGATGTCAAATCAGCATTTCTCAATGGTATTCTAGATGAAGAAGTCTACATTAAGCAACCTGAAGGTTTTGTTGATCTAGATAAGAAGGACATGGTCTACAAATTACACAAAGCATTGTATGGTCTGAAACAAGCCCCTAGAGCATGGTATGAAAGATTGCATAACTATCTTATTCATATTGGTTTTTAGAGAACTAATGATAATAGTAGCTTGTATGTCAAGGAAGAAATAAATAACAAGATTGTTTTGGTAGAAATATTTGTGGATGACACTTTGTTTATAGGGAATGATGATCTATGCAAAGAATTTTTTAGAGAAAATGAACAAGGAATTTGAGATGTCTATGTTTGGTGAGATTAAATTCTTTGTTGGTCTTCAAATTCAACAAAGTAAGAATGGTATCTACATCACTCAATCTAAATACATCAAGGAGATACTCAAAAAGTTTGGGATGGAAGTTTGTAAACTAGTTGGAACTCCTATGTGCACTGGACTAAAGCTTACCAAGGATAATGAATCAAAATAGGTAGATCAAACATTATATAGATCAATGATTGGAAAGATGCAGTATGTAGTTCATACAAGGTCAAGTATTGCTCTTGTAGTTGGTATTGTAGTAAAATTTTTGGCAAAACTAAGAGAAAATCACATGATGACAATCAAATAGATCATGAGATACTTGAAAGGCACTGAAGATTATGGATTGTGGTACAAATTTGGAGGTAATCTAGACTTGAAAGTGTTTATTGATGTTGATTGGATAGGAAACATTGATGACATAAAGAGTACAAGTGGAGGAGCATTCTTTCTTAGAAAGAGGTTGGTTTCTTGGACAAGTAAAAAGTAAAATTATACATCCCAATCTACAGCTGAAGCAAAGTATGTTATAGCAGTAGTAAATTGTTCTAATATTGTTTGGTTCAAGCAGTGACTAGAAGGCATGAAGGTAGAAATGAAAGAACTAGTTGTTATGTTTTGTGACAATACAAGTGCAATTAACATATCAAAGAATCTAGTAATGCATTCTAAAACCAAACACATTGCAATAAAATATCATTTTGTCAGAGAATTGGTACAAGATAAGGAGATCAAATTGGAATATGTCCATACAAAAGAACAAATTGCTGAAATATTCACCAAGCCATTACCTAAGGATGCATTCTTGTATCTAAGAGGTAAGTTAGGGGTCATTCCCCTATCTAAAGCTCACTAAAATAAAGTTTCAGTGATGCATCAATAGGTACCAAGTTGAAGATCTATTAGTTGATGCAATATAATAATGGGAACATTGCATATGAATCAGTACTCAAGGTACATTGTTACTCATTTGGTTTGTGTTGTCTTTGGCATGTGTTGTCAAAGATAGAGAGTATATTGTCATATCTTTCTAAAATTTGAATTTATTTGTGAATAGTTTGTTGTTTAAAAAGAAGCTATGTAATTCCTTCATAGAGGGAGATTATTGTATTAGAGAAGTTTGTGACATAAAATCTAAGAGGGAGAAATATTCTGTTAGAAAAAGACTTGTTCTCAAATTTCATCTACTATGACATGTTGTGTTGCCATCAATGCCAAAGAGGGAGATTGTTGGATACAATTTATCAATTGTGTGTTGTCTTTGATGTTACACAAATGTCATATCGATTATTAGATAGAGTCTACCAAGCTCAGTTGGTCAAAAAAGTAATTTCTAGAGTCTACTAAGCTCAGTTGGTTAGCAAAGCGAGTTACAGAGCTTACCAAGTGTTTCTAAGAGTTACACTATGGAAACAGTTTCTACCGAGCTCACTTGGGCATCAAAGGTTTATGTGGTAAAAGTTAGTTTCTACTAAGCTTACAAGGTTAGTAAAGGAAAGTTAGTGTTTATCAAGTTCACTCAGTCTCCAAAGGATTTTGTAGAGTTTGTAGTGTGTATCAAGCTTTAGTTGGTTAACACTAGAAATCATTTCTAAAGCAGTGTCTACCAAGCAAGATCGGCCAATGAAGGATTTCACTGTTTTGGGAAATTAAGTTTAATTATTTCATGTAATGATTATATCTAACTAATGTAATGATTATTGGTAATTGTAACTTGTAAATAAGCCAACTTGATAATTTGTAAGGTATAAATAAAAGGTCAAGTTGTGAATTCTAAATTGTAATGAGCAAGCATGCAAGTGTATTGATTATGAAGAAGGTGTGAGAAAATTTTGAAGAAGGATCAAATATCCTTGAGGAGTAGCAAAGGTGTATTTGATCAGAGAGGATCTAGTGTAGCTAAATAGAGATCAGTTGCATCTCATTCAGGTCACTTCATTGTTACTTTCTCACAATTGTAGCAATGATTTCTAAATCTCTTAACAAAGTTGGTATAACAACCATTTTTTAAATCCTCTAACAAGGTGGATAGTTCTATTGAATTGTTCTAAAGTCCTCTAGGAAGGCCACTCCTACCAAGGTGATTAAATCCTCTAACAAGGTCACACCTAACAGTGTGTTTTGTAACCTTTAACAGGGTTAGCTCCTAATAGGGCTCACTTTAGAAGAGTGAAAATTAGTAGCTAGTTACTTGGTAGTTTTTCCCATATTGGGTTTCCACATTAAATCTAGTGGCTCATGTGTTCATGCTATTTCTTTCATGCATGCATGTTAAAATTTTGTGAATGCTTAAAGATCAGTAATAAGTTAACACATACTACATCTATCAAGTTACAACATTTTTCTGTGTGGCTACTGAGTGACAGTAGTAACTAGTTTTATAAGACATCTAAGGGATCTGTGTATTTGTTTTTGTGGTAACTAATTCACACCCCCCCCTCTTAGTTACTCCATCTATATTTCCAACAATATGTTCATGAAATTATGTTCTTGCTCTATCTTTGAACAAATCATAGAATCCCTTAGGATATATAAATTGAGAATGGGACTAAGCCATCTGATACTTCTAGAAATTTTTCTAAATGCTTCTAATCTTTTTTGACAAAAAAAAATTGTGAACAATAGTAATCTGATGGAAAAACATATCTTTAGATCTACCAATCAACTCATTTTCTTCTAACATTCCTATCTACCATAAAAGCTCTTAATTCCCCACCTTCAAAAGCACTTGATATGGTACTACATGTGGTTTTCCAAGGAAACCATATACTCTAAACATAGTAGAGACTACATATGGGATAATGTCTCCCCAATTATGGCTCACCTTTAGTCCTTTAGCATGATCCTTTGGTCTAATTAATTCTAACAAGGACTAAGGTATCCTAGGGTTATCTCTAATCAATAGAATTCTGAGTTTGGAAGAAAAATACCTATCAAAATTGATGAAGCTAGCATTAGTGACTTCCCATGTCATGTTTGCACTCTACAACTAAATAGGGAGCTTTTCTCTATCTTTCTCTAGATCTAGCTTCATTTCCTTGGAGAAAAAGGTGACACCCTTGTAAAGGCACATGTACATCAACATAGATTACTAGAAAAAAGGTTTTTCTACTTTTCCCTTAGGGCCCATTTGGTTGTGGGAATAGGAATAGGGGAATAGGAATACATATTCTAGAATAGAAAATGGGGCTATGTATTCCCATTCTCTATTTAGTTCAGCCAATATTTGATGGGAATTCATGGACCCCAAAATTTATGTTTTCTAAAATTAAAAAAAGTGGAATAGGAATACATATTCCAATAACACCTATTTGGGTGGAATTGCAAAACCCCATTTTTGGGCCAAAATTGGAATACGTATTCCTATTTTACTTTTTATTCCAATTCTATTTTGGTTCATCCAAATGAGGAATTCAATTTTTTTTGAATTTACATATGCCTATTCTGCTTGTATTCCGCTCACCAAACAGGCCCTTATTGATACCTATCAATCCACTATGAATTTCCTCCTCTAAATATGTAGAAAAATAAAAAATTAAGCTCATGCCATATTCTAATGTCTAAGAAATGATAAACACAATAGTTCCTTGGATGTTATCATGTTCATCTATTCCAAATATCTTGTAAAGAGAAAAATAGAGTGCTTGAGCCCTGGGATTAAAATACTTCCTTAACAATAGCTCAAGATTATTCACTATTACTAATGGCAACTATCATGTCTTAACAAAATTTTCTTGTAATGGCCCACCTCTTAGGTATACTTTATGAGTATCATACCTAGCTTAGAAATCTTCTAATTCAATATTCTCATGAATTGCATGGTTAGGGTTTAGACAAAAAACTTCCCTAATTACCTTTAGAAAAACCTTGGAAAGGTTGTCTCGAACATGATTTTTACCATCCTTGAAATAGGGTCATATGTCTTTTCTATCATGGCCAATAGATTATCGTCGAAGAAAACCCCTAGGACAACCAACTTGCATATATCAAACTCCCACACATTACTTAAAGGAGTATCATGCTTTCTTTTATTAAACCATTTACAAAAAAGCTCTAAACCCCTAGCAGGTGTCTTAGCATCCCTGAACCAATTTTCATTTTCATAGAAACGCTCACTGACCAATAACCTAGGGTTTCTTGGAATCAATTCTTTCCCTTTGGAGAACTCATTAGTAGATAGTGGCAATTGTTCCAAAAAATCATGCACATCCCTTAGCTAGTAACCTACCTTTCTAAAAAATCCCTTTGTGGAGGCATCACATCTATATTATCTCAATACAATGGCAACTGCTCACTTAATTAGAGGTTTTTGGTACTTACCTACACAAATTTTTTTACTTTACTAAGGACTCTATCTACAGTAATTTCCAACTTTGAGAAAATGTATTTTGAGCTCTAAAAGGTTTTGCACTCTGAGAAAATCACTAACTTGGTACTCAATACTAAGAGAAATCACAACTTTAATGGTAATTAGATCTGCATGAATTCACATTGATCAAATTTAATTTTCTAACAATCATATTTCAAACTACACCATAAAATATGAACCCTAGCCATCAATTTACACAAAATTGGATGATCAAGCTTTAAAAAATAAAAGTTGCATTACCTTTTTGGAAATAGGACACATGTCAAAACCTAGCTTCCTTAATTTGGTTATAAATTGATCACCTTCATAATGCAGGGAAGTGATGCTCATCAATCTTAATCTTGATTAATGATCTTGAGTGATCCTCATTAATACAACATTCACTCTAAAGTTTTGGGCCCACTAGTCCAAGTCAGCATCCACCTTCACTCACAAGCTATACCTTTGACAAATTAGGACAAAACATTTGGCCCATTTTCCAAATCAACATTATTTGGCAACCCATGAAGTGATTGACCCCACCATGTCCACGTGTCATAACCTTGCTTCCCCACATTTGTTAAAGTTTAGACATTTTTGTAATGTGGGGATGCGAGAAGCGTTGGTCCTTTTCTAATCAATAGCTTAATAAATTTCACCTTCATTTGTCCTTGTCATTAGTTTAAAACCAATTAGAGAATGCCAACCTATCACTTTTTCTGACAACTCCTTTTTTGTGGCCCACCAACAAAAAACTAGTTTCACCTAATCCATGTATCATAGTGTCACTTCTTTGCTTTAGCTAAAACCCAAGCATTTTTAGAATGCAAGAAGCAACAACCCTCGATCTTTACTTGATCGATAGTTCTCCAATATCAACCCTTCTTTGGTCTAGTTAGCATGTTTATCCAATGAGGTAACACCATTCTATCAAATATTCTAACATGTCTCCTTATATGGCCCTACTAATTTCACATGGCATTACCACACTTCCATGCTTTTCTTAAAGTTCTAACATTTTTAGGATGTGAGGATATGCCCATCATTGATCTTCTTTTGATTGATAGTCATTGAACTAAACTCAACAAAGGTTAGCTTTAAGAATAACATTGTACAAACTAATTCAAGGTAAACCCTTGGTTAAGAAGGAAATACATGATAGGGAAAAAGATTTTTTGTTAAAAATCAAAAGTTGACTATCCAAAAGTCACATAATAAAGGGCTTATTCCAAAAGTATTTTAGGGCTTATGAAATATGTCCCACATATTTTTGAAAATATGAACAAATGCAACCCTTCTTTTGAGTCTTAGGGAAAAACAACACTAGGAAACACAAATTTAGGGATTTTTATCTAGGAAAAACATCAATTTGAAAACACATAACCCTTAATTTTGATAAGTGACTAGATTTTTCACTATGATTTTATAGAATTTCTAAAAAGTGAAAAAACAAGCCATCACTTTTCACATGAATTGGGTTTATTAAAAGGTTTGTAAGCTCTTACTTTCTACCTTGGTGGTGGGTCCTTTTATGCTTATGTGGCATTTGAACTTTGTGGGTGATGAATATAATATTTTCATAAAAGGTGAGGTTGTGTTGGTTCATTTCAATGTGGCATTGAACTTCTTATTTTACTAATGTTTGATTTCATTGAATTTTGGGTGAGTGCACCAAGTTAGTGTACAAAAAAGTGGACACCCAAAAAAAGAAAAATTTTCAATAACCCAATCAAAAAGTGAAATGTTGGTCAGGCTTGGTATCTAAGCTTGGCCATTATACTTTAAAAAACTCAATTGGGGTTTTTGAATTATCTTATTTAATAACCTGATCAGGTTTTGTAAAGGATATATTTTATTTGTTGTCCATGTTTGAGGGCATTTTTATACCCTCAAATAACAATAGCAACAATGTGAAGTGTGGAGGAGAACATCAAAACCTAATTGGGTTTAGCATAAAATTCGATTTTTTGTTGTATTTCAGTCCATGGTGCCCTACTAATGAGGTAGGTTTTCACTCTATTTGTCATTTATGTATTTTTTTATCAAATTTTTAAATGTGGTTTTGTAATTGATAAGTTTTATAATTTGTTTTAATTTTTTTAATATAGATACATCAAGGAATCTAAGAAAATGAGAGAGATGAAGGACCACCTCCTACACAATCAAATCCTCCACCCACCATGACACAACCATAAAAAACTCCACCTATTGTGACACAACTATAGAACCCTCCAATCATAGTGGCACAACCACAATTAAAAACTCCACCCATAGTGATACAACCACAAAACCCTCCACTCAATGTTCCCATTCAACAACCACCACCTCCTATAAACCCTCTGTGTATAGAATTACATCATTTCACTATTATACAAGAGGACCTCATAAACTACCTTACAAAAAATAGTGCTAACATTACCCAAATGATCAATAGGTTGTGGTCATCTACGCTTTCTCACCACTCAACCCTAGCAAATACACTTGAAAACAAATGGCCCAAAATGCAAATGATGTGTTTAGGGAGGTTATGAAATGGGGTACATGGAGAGATAGGTGTCATGCATTTTATGTCAATGGTTTATCATATCATAAAGTGAAAGATAAAGACATAAAGGAAGGTACTATATGTTCTCTTTTCATCAATCTTAATTCTAGCAACTCCCTATTACACACAACCAAAACTTTTCCTTTTCATTGGTGCACCCATACTAAGATGAGATCATGTTTTTTGGATAGGTGGTATATGGTATTTGACCTACCACCATGTAATAATTATGAGGTGCCTCTATATTTTTTGAGAAAGCTATATTGTGAGTTTATCCTTAACAAGAAGCTAAATTACTTTGACATTAATTTGTTCTAAGGTAGAGGGAGAGGCTCAATGTAGGATAGACTTGAGCCTCATAGGGTTGTACCACAACATGAGAGGAGATGTAAAAAATTAAAACCATGCTTATGTTGTGCTCCCATCAATTGTAAAGGGGTCTCTTGATTTACATACTCTTCATGTGGATGCATCCTTGACAGATGTTATCATTGAGCATGGCTCATAGTTAGGTGGTTTTCCTTTACCTATGGCACCTTAACCATCATTAGATGCACCTTTATGGTCATCATAGTATGCAACAACTCCATCATCATCACCTATGGGACTAGGGTCATCACAACATGTGATAGCTCCATTACCATCACCTATGGCACCTTGGTCATCATAGCCTATGATAGCTCCATCAACATCACCTACACCACAAGTTTCATCTTTGCTTGTGTCACCTACACCACTAGTGTCATCTATGCTTGTGTTACCTACACTACTAGTGTCATCCTCAGTTGTGCCACCTACATTATCATCATGTGCATCATTACAATCTTTAGGGTCCAATCAAAATTTTTGTTTTAGCTGTTAGCAAATGTGTGATGAGATAGATATGGAGGCATTTAAGGATGGAGTGTCTTCTCATCCATGTGTACATTATGAGAATACTTATTATTCATATAGAGCTAGGGATTTCACACTTACAGATGATTTTATGGCGATGGTGTTTGGTGGATAAGATAGATAGGTTTGTTTGTTTGAGTTTTGACATGATATTATTTAATCATCTAAATATTATAAAAGTAAAAAAAAATATTTAAAAAAAATATAGATCACTCTAGATTGATATGTGAACAATATGCAACACAAGGTGTAGCAAGCAGTACAAGAACACCACACAATACTTGTTGTGCTAGAGGTGCAAGGCTAGGTGCAAGAACACCTAAGCTAAATTTTTAAAATATTCTTAAAATTACAATAATACATTGGCTTTAAAATATTGTTTCTTAATTGTTATGAAACTAACAAACCACTTATAGATTCTCTGAACTATATCCTACTATCATCGAAACCCTCCCATTCATCAAATCTATCCAATTCTCATCCATATCTCTTGCTCCTAGCATTACCCAAACCCCATCTAATGAACCTCTAGCTCCATGCTAGTATGGGACACAAGCAGCACGAGAACACTGCATAATACTCGTTCTGCTAGAGGTGCAAGGCTAGGAGATAGAACACCCAAGGTAAAGTTTTTAAAATATTCTTAAAAGTACAATAATATCTTTCCATCTCCTACCATCATTGAAACCCTCCAAAATTCATCAAATCCATCCAATTCCCATCCACATGTCCTTCTCCTAGCATACCCAAACTCCATCTAATGAACCTCATGAGTTCATTCTCCATATACCCATCTGCATTGAAGAACCTCCATATCACATAGGGAGTCTTGTAGAAGTGTGGAGATCATTAATTTCCATTTTTATTTCTTGAAAAGGTTCCAAAAGTTTATTTGCATCTCTCTTTTCCTTCTCAGTCTCTTTGTTTTCAATTTAGGCCTTGTAGTCTTTTTGAGCCCCAATTTTTCCTATCTTTCAACTATCCTTCCAATATCATCCTTCAAGTCCTTCTTGTGTCTTCTTGCCCTCCTATAATATTCTTGCTTTTATTGTGCCTCTTTTCCATTTACAACATTATCTCATATTTATAATAATAATCTTTACTATTTTATATGGCTTGTCAAGGCCTAAAATTTCTCAAATTGATGATGCGACACTTTCTTCCATTAACTTTGGCCTTGAGAGCTATGAAATATCATAGCTTGTACACCTATCAGGTTTACAATTTGAGTTGAACTGATGTTGTGTCTTATTTATTCCTCTTATGTTATATTTTCTTTTTCTTTAGGGTACTCCACATAGCTCGAGGTTTGGAGGAAAGGGAAGGAAAACAAAAGAACACTTAAACAAAAAAAAAGGTATTAAATAAAAGTGAAGTTTATATTTTGAAATTTATTATGAATGAATCTATATACATGTACTCAATATTGATGAATACATAGTGACCTTTTTTTGTATATATGTAGAAACAATTTAGTTTTTAGATGAATGCACCTGAGACTGTCGATGTTGAGGCAATGGAAGAGGTAAAATTTCATATTTTCCTTCTCATGGATTTTAGGTTATAGTATGTATTTGTTCTATATACATATTAAATTGTTGTATTTACAAATGAGTGCATGTTTTTTTTGGTTTTATAGTAATTATCAACAATTTTTATTATTAACATGTGGTATTTACCTTTAACCTATCATAACACTGTTTGAGACTTTGTGCAAATCCTTTCCCATTTCATTTTTTTAGGAGTTCCAAGCATCAAAGATAGGGTCAAACATAATAGAGGCTAGAGGTATGTATGTAGAGTCTTAGTTGAAGCCCTCTTATGATCTCAATTTGGATTTCTTGTGTGTGTAATATAAATCCCTAACACCTACTCTATAATTCTAACATTTTATCGCTTACCATATAGGTTGTGCCTCATACTAGTATTGAATAATCAGTGGCTATGCCTCCTGCTAGCATGAGAGATCTAGCTCAGGCTGTAGTATGTTTTTTTTCTTACTCTATTTGGAATCCTAATGCCACTCTATAATGCCAACATTTTACTACTTACCATATAGGTTGTGTCTCATATCATTTGTGATTCATCAGTGGTTGTACCTCCTACTAGCACAAGAGATCTAGCTCAAGCTACAGAATATTTTTTGTTTTTTACTCTATTTGGAATCCCTAATGCTTACTTTATAATTCTAACATTTTATCACTCACCATATAGGTTGTGCCTGATACTAGCATTGATTCATTAGTGATTGTAACTCCTACTAGCATAGGAGATCTAGCTTAGGCTGCAATATTTTTTTTATTTTTTTACTCTATTTGGAATCCCTAATACCACTCTATAATGCTAACATTTTATCACTTACCATATAGTTTATACCTTATACCAGTACTAATTCATCAATGGTTGTACCTCCTACTAGCATGGGAGATCTAGCTCAAGCTATAGTGTATATATATATATATATATATATATATCACTCTATTTGGAATCCCTAATGTCACTCTATAATGCTAACATTTTATCACTTACCATATAGTTTGTGTCCCATACTAGCATTGATTCATCATTAGTTGTGCCTCCCATTGTCACTCTACCTCATCATTTTGTTAGGAATGTCACCCACCGATGAAGGATCCCATTATTGTTATCATTTAGTCCAATCATGGGACAAGGGGATGATGTAATGAAAAACTCAACTATCCATAATTTATAACCCAATTTCTATTTATTTTCATATTACTTACAGATAAGATATTTGATAGTGTATTTTAATTTTTCTTCTACAAACACCTAGGAATCCACAAACTGCATCAAAGAGGCTCAATTTTGATGATCCTAGTTAGTCATAGATATTTATAGTGATATACATATGTAGTTGTGGTCATCACATGACATTGAAATGTATTCAACTTTTGTATTGTATATATTCGAGATTTGTATTGTGCACATTCGACATTTCTATTGTATACATTCAAAAAAAAATTGGTATTCAACTCTTGTATTATATATATTCGAGATTTGTATTATGCACATTCAACATTTCTATTGTACACATTTGACATTTGTTGGGTATTGACTTTTTTATTGTACTGATGGAACATAACATCTTTTTGTAACTATATGATTGATATGACATAATATATTGTTCATTTTGATATACATTAAACTTGGATTTCCATCCAACTTGTTCAATGTGTGATACAAACTTGTATTTTAGCTTACTTTCTTGCAATTAATCAAATACATGAATGTTCATTATTTTATACAAAAAATGTAACATTTTTATCAAATTCATTATAATATGTAATCATGTGTCATTTTTATGTAACAAGAAATGAAAGATAAAAATGTGTCATGATTTTTGTATTTGTGTCAAAGTTTGTAGCCTAATAGTGCTTAGAGATGCTTAGGGACACTTCCATTTAGTGTGGTCGATACCATCTAAGGGATGTTGTGGCTGAAATGAGTATGGTCCTAGCCTAAACTTGACCAATTGAAGTTAATGGAGTAGACAATTTGATCCTAGGACCAATAGTTTGAAATATACACAACCTTGCTCATTTCAACTAAGCAACATTGTAACTTTTGGCAATAGGCGAGATATGGATGCCAAATACAAACAAAGTCAAATATCTATAAACTAAGATAGGTTGTTCTATCCCTAGATAATATGGTCCTGTAGCAGCTAATAGTTTGTCAATACCTTGCACGAGCTCAGATAAATTCCTGATCAAAGATCATAGTTGATGGTGCTTAGAGACCCTTAGGGACACTTCCATTCAGTGTGGTTGATACCATTAGAGGGATGTTGTAACTAAAAGAAGGTTGGTCCTAGCCTAAACTCAACCAATCGGAGCTAATAGAGTAGACAATTTGATTCTAGGACCAACAGTTTGAAATATACATAAACTTGCTCATTTTAATTGAGCAACATTGTAACTTTTGGCAATAGGCAAGATATGGATGCTAAATCCAAACAAATTTGAATCTCTAAAATTTGAGATAGGTTTTTGTAGGCCTAGTTAATACCATCCTGTGGCACCTTACAATTTGGTAAAACCTCACACAAGCTCAGAGAAATGCTTGATCAAACACTACTATATTTCAATCTAAATTGTGACAGTCGCTCATTGCCCAAGTGACAATACCAAGAATTGGCTTCTGTCAAATGAGCATCAGACTTTTGGAGCTACAAATTATGGTGGCAAGCTCATTTATCACAATTGAAATAACTTTTGGTGTCACAATTTGGTAAAAGGTGAGGCCAATCATTCATCATCACATTGTCATAATTGTGATAGGCCACCATTACAATTACAACATCTAAAATTTCCCATCCTCCATCGCAATATCAATGCCCTAAAGTATGGTTGAAGATAATTCATCGGAAAGGCCATCACAAGTGAGATAGGTTGTGACAGTAGTATTGTGGGTGTGTAGGCTATCTGTTGGATTTATCTATCATAATTGCAACAGGTATGAGATGACAATGTTGCTAGTGAAATTGCGAGCTATCACAATTGTGATAGATTAATGAAATATTTAAAATATATATTTCATGCTTTTGCATCATCTCTAGAATGTAGTTTGTAAGGCTTTTTAGAACTTCTTATCCTGAGAAATTCTTGAAGGATTGATATTATTAATCATACTATGTTTACTTTAATTTCATTGTAGGTAAAGTGTGAGAATACTTTGAGAGTACGATTCAGTGTTTATGCATTGTGCAAGGTAAGATGGTAATCTATACCTCTCACTAGATTGACTTAGAACCAATGTTTGTGATATCTTTTAGTTGAATACAAATGTGCAATATCTCATAACATATGTAGAAGAAGACAATAATGTTGTGGAGGAGAACCCTTCAAACCTTGCTACTCATGAGGAGGGCAAACCAAAAAATTGGGCAAAGAATTAGACAGTTCCACTATTCTTCCACTAGGAAAGGGAGTATTTATAGGAGGAAAAGGAATTGGGAAACCCATGAGAGGATAACTTGGTGGAGAGATTGCTGGAATATAATTCATGATATATGGAACACAATTTATCTATGGTTGGAATGGAGCTGGAACAATATTGTATGATATCAATGAGGTTGCATTCACTATTGGAGGGGAAATTTGGAAAGTGTATGGGTGTGGAGGGAGAGACATGTAAGGGAAATGATAGAATGAGAAATCTAATTTTGAAAGTCATGGCAGGAACAAATATTTCCAAGTGACCTTTTGATAGTGGTCAACCTATTTTCATGTCAAGTCCTTAATAAACTAATGTTGCACACAAAATATATGTCAAATCCATGACTTCCTACATGGAGAAATAATCATCATGTTGGGATTCTTATCTATAGTAATATAAAAAGGAAATGGAAATTCAATATTATCTATGAAACACTTGAGCAAAGTAGTATCAATCTGACAACTTAGAAGAATTTCAAACACAATCTCGATGACAAGGGCCAAAGAGGAAACTGTATGACCTACTCTAAATAGTGTACGTGTGTGATCAACATAGTAAAATGTTTTTCTAACAAACAATTTATTTTTTCATGACTATCTTTATAAAACATGAAGTATAGGTCTGAAAAACATACTAAAATGTATAGGACACTTAGTAGTTTTTTAAAACCATTCTCTTGATAAAAGATATGTTTTAATTGGCTTCTTAG